>CM074947.1:9549026-9566927 GCA_037577455.1 Pangasius macronema
TCCTCTAAGTGTGGTGATTCCATCATTTTTGCCAGGGGTTGTAATAGCTGGTGAAGACTTGTCTTTACTGATATCTAACACCAATTTGCATGTTGAAAAAAGATCTAGTGTTAAGCCTGACGTACATCTGTACACCTTGTATTACACATTCTTACAAAGAACAATGACAGAACTTCCAGTTCTGGATTTTTCCTGAAAATGAGCTTAAACAAAGTGTGTATGTATGCATGTGCAAATGTTTATGTTTTTTAAGAAATATTGGATGAATGTGTGCTACTACTGTGTTAAGTGTTGCAATGTTTTAATTTCTATTGTTGCAGTCAATTCACTTTAGCTTATGTCTTTCTCTGATAGTTACTCCAATGTACTTTTGCTGCAATACAGTACTTGTGTTTTGTATAGTACAATATAATAATAATTCATGTTCTTTATATGTATCTCTTCTTTAAACTAACCATGTTTTGTATGGACTCCCTTCTGTGTAGCTTAAAGACAAGAAATGACTGCTAATATTTCCTGCCATGTATACAATTTTTAAAATTTAATACAATTTAGCTACAGAGTTGTCTTCCTGTCATGCAACTGAACAGCATCCTGTAATTCCTGTGACCTTTTTTTAGAGATCTGATTAAGGTCTGTTTTACATTCCTACCAAACCATGTACGTGTGTGTTCTGTGGGTGTGTGTGATTGTGTGGATGGGCTTGGGTGTCTGTGTCCATATGTGTGTTTGTCTGTCTGTGTCTGTCTGTATGTGCGTGTGCGTGCGTGTGTGCGTGCGTGTGTGTGTGTGTGTGCGTGTGTGTGTGTGTGCGTGTGCGTGCGTGTGTGTGTGCGCAGGTGGCCCAGTGTACATGGATTGAGAGGAAAATTGCTGCTACGTTGTTTGGAGAGCCTCCGAGCGCAACAGTCCATGATGCCCTGCAGAACTTCCTCAAGGTAGGCCACACTCACTGAGTGGAAACTCTGTAAGTTTATATAAAAAAAAAAAAAGTAATCTTGCAAATGTAGGACTTAATGCGGGTTTGTGCATGTTTAAAAGAATGAGTGTAAAAGCGAATGCAAAGTCAGTCATCACCATTTTGATTGTTACATATTTTATTCCGACACGATTATTTACAAAATAATTAAAGTAGTTTAAAATCCAGTAGTCAGAGCTGCATCTCTACAGAGCAGAATTTTCATAAATTTGCTAATACCATATTGCTAATAACCAAGTTAAAATGTAGAAACATAAGTCACTATTGCCGTAATTTCAACAGTAAAGCCTGATTTCAATAATGTAGCTCATTAAATTTGCGAATCTTCCCACCATCTGCCTTGTGCAGGAGTACAGAGGCCTGTTTGTTTAGTGATGAGTAGGGATTTAGCTTTGCATTGCTTCTGCACCCAGTTAAAGACCAAACCTCAGATATATAACAGGATTTTATTTGTGTTCCCATATTTCATATGTTTATATAGAGAAATAAAATCACTCCTGGCCAAGACACTCACTTGCATGCCTCTTCCTCATCTTGTGTATCTCGCCCATCAATTTTGATTTAAGTGGCGTGTGTTGTAACTTGTTGCACCTCGCCTGGAGGCCAAGAGCTGTCTCACTTTCTAACAAACACATCCTGTGGAGTTATTCAACATCCCCTGGCTGTAGTTAGCTACAAAAACAGAGCTTCAGCAGTGTGAAACAGGTTCAGGGTGAAAATCTGAAAACGTAACCAAGAAAGGTTGCGAACCAGCCTCCATTCTTCTGAAATCTCAGTTAATCCCATGGTTCTAGCTCACAGCTACTCAGACTGTTTAAGCCTGAACTGAATGAGAAGATTATTTTTAAGACTCAGTTTGAATGAGAAGATCCTTTGTAAGACTGGGCTGAAGGAGGAGATCCTTTTTATCAACATCCATGAAGATCTGCATCCGTCGTTCTTGACCAGTGTTCAGCCAACAGAGGGGGTGTTATATGTTAGACAAACCTAATGTTTTCATTTCATAAATGATGGTTTGAATGACAGTGAATTAAAACATTGGGGAAACATTTCAAGCTTAACTGGAAGAATATACTAGGAAACTCTTGTGTTTCGCTTACATACCATGGTTAAATTGGTGCAAATGTAGATGAGGTGGTTATTTATTTTTGATGAATGGGCAAGCGGTGGTTTGTCATGTGCAAACATGATTGTTTTCAAAATCGTTAAACACACAGAATCCTTAGAGAGCTTACGCTAGGCATTTAGCTGCAAAAACTGTACTAAGCTAAATGTGTTTTTCATTACTATTGCACTGCTTTATCCCAGGCCCCAAAAACAAGAGATCCCAAAACACTGATTTGCAAACACTGAATCCATACATGTATGTTCCNTTCATATTGGCTCATATTGGTTCATATTGGCTCATGTTGTGCTTACTTTTACAGGCGGAGGAGATCTGTCCAAAACACTCTAAATACAACTATCTGTTTTTAGCAAAGGTAAAAGACAAATTCTTAGACAAATAACTTTGCATGTATGTAGAGCTTGTTTTATGTGAATTATTCTTCATTCTTTCAGCTGAAGTACAAGTGTTTTTGAGCCCACAATGATGATGTGCATTTCTTCTTCATTGATTTTAGTGCTATAAAGACCTGGGCCAGAAGAGCCAAGCCAAGATGATGTGTGATGCTGGAAGTGATATGAAAACTATAACTAAAGAGGTGGGTTATAGAGTGCACACACTCCAATCTTCTCAGTTCTGGTCATGCATATTTCAGTTCTGGTCTGTGAATATTTCTGGCTCAAATTTTCTTTATCTTTGTGTTGTCTTCTACCAGGACGAGGAAGCACAAAAGGAGCTGGACTCTATTCTCTTGTCACTTTAGTCAGAAACAGACTCTTCATGTCTCCTCTACTTTTCTGGGCACAGTTGTGGTGATAGACTTGAGTTGTGACTGGATGACTGTTATTTTGACTTTTTCTCATTTTCTGCTGAATGTAGATGACTATTAACATTAATGACAACTGAACTTTGACCAGCGATCATCTGCAGCATGACATACGCCACAAACTATGAGGCAACATGTCATGCTCCAAATGATCACAGATCAAAGTTCACTTGTGACCATGTGACTGTTATTTTGACATTCTCTTTGACATCTCTATGCTGACTGCAGACTCTCAACATTAAGGACAACTGAACTTTAATCAGTGATAATCTGGAGCATGATATCTTCCCTCATAGTTTGTGACATATATCATGCTCACACAAAAGTCATAAATTAAAAGATCTACTAACCTAATTTTAGTACCCATAGAGTTGTGGACAAATCATAAATTCCTTCAGGAGCCCACCATAAGAAAAAGCTCTACTGTAAAATGATAAAAATAGGAGCTAGTTAGCTAGGTATATACATTAATACAGACTAACAACTGAAATTAGTATCCTCTTATCTTAAAAAGTCTAATGTAGCACACCTTGCTTGCACCGTCAACACAAAACACTAGGCCATGAGATGTGGCGTTCTCCCATGGCATTCACCTTAAAATTAGAGTCTAGCTTCATTATATGCTCTTGATATTTGTAACCATGAGATGGCACATTGAGTGCATCTTGCTAGTTGTATGAAGGCTTTGTGCTGAATTTTATGTTGCTTGGTTGTTACTATTTCTGAATACCTGTGTGGTTCTGATTCAGAAAAGATCACTATCCATCCATGCATCAATCCTCCTAGTAAAAACCACCTAGTAAAGATCAGCTAGATCACGTCTCCTGCAATGTGTGTGGTGCAGCAGGTGGCAGAGCAAACGTAGCTACATACCAAATGAAACTTTTGTTTTGTAAAAGTCAATAAGGGATAGGTTTTTTCTTTCTCTGGTTGTTGAATCCACTTGTCCGCTGAATACCTTGGATATGAAATCCACTTACCCCAAATGCCCGGGCTACTGATTTGTCCACACTACCAGCTACCTGATTTGTCCACTTCTAATGTCAACACATTAGACCCTTTTGGCCATTCCAAACACAGCACTGCTTTTAGTCAGTTACAGTTTACTATTCGTGTTTGTACTGCAGACCTACACAACACTAATAGATGAACAGAACACTAATACTATGGCACCTTTTCTCTTCCCCCTTCTCTTGACTTCATGGCCAGTCTTTAGTGCAATTTTCACTACAGTTCCACACAAACTCTAACGGTTGTCTCTTTTTATTCCTTGGAAGAATATCAGATTTATTTGGGAGTATATGAGTATATTAGATATTATATTGTGTTTTGGTTTTGGTGGACTAGTGGCTATCCACGACCCGGGTTCGATTCCCGGTCAGGGAACCTATCCCAGCCTTTGGAGCGTTGTACGAGCCTGTGCACTCTTACTTCCTGTCCCAAGCCTGAAAAATGGGGAGGATTGTGTCAGGAAGGGCATCTGGCGTAAAACTTATGCCAGAATCAAAATATATGGCTGGTTGATCCTCTCTGTCCTGAATGGGAGCAGCTGAAAGAGAGGGGAAGAATTAGATCAGTTTTGCAGATGTTCATTTCTTAATGTTTTTGTTTCCACAGTTCTACATATATCCACATCATTGTTTAAGCAAACTGATTACTGAGTCAAGAAAGTACTGGATTATCTAAGTTTGGTTTTGTTTTTCTTGTAACAGGAAGGTCGTGGTTCATTTGTATACAGTAATAATTTTAGCTTTGACCTGTAAAAAATTGATGCTATTATGTTTTAGCCTGTTTCACTGCACAAAATCGGGGGTAGAGGGAATTGTTTTTCCAAAAGTCTTTTTGATCATTGTATACTTCCTGTTCAATGCTGTGTTTTAAAATAGAAATTCTACATATGTACATATAATACGTAATCGTTATTGACAGAGGTATTATTGCTTTAAAATGTGTTGCAATTTATTAAAATCATAAAATGTGAAATCTGTGAAGGTTTTGGACATTGATGATATGCTGCTGCTCTTGATCTCTTTGTACCTAAATATGAAGGATATCATGTATGGTCCCAGTTCTTAGTATAGGCAGTATGTTAATGTATAAATCTAACATAAATAGGTTAATATAGCCAGTCCCCTATGCGTATGCCTAATTAAAACGGACTCTTATTACAACTAGTCAATGCCAGTAAAAGAAGAGATGAAAAAAGAATGCAGGCTTCTGCTGAAAGCCAAAGTTACACACGCTTTTCACAGAATAAACTTGCTCACACATTTTACAGGAAAGGTAATCACTGATATTTACAGTGATTACTAGAACCAATATTAGAATCATATTTTTTTATTTAAAATATATATTTTGATTTTAAATTTTAAAACCATTTGTACCCAAACATTGCCACAGCCTCTATTTTGGAAACTGGTGTTTTAAAAATGTATTGTTTAAATAGTGCACATGAAATTTATATGCGAATGATTACTTTTTTTCTGTTTTTGTATAATATGTTTTAGCTTTACCAAAGAAAGTGAGGAGTGTATGTTGGATTTTTGTTTTGTTTTTGTTTTTTTAGTTAAGTGTGGTTTGTATTCCAGCAACAGCAATGTATTATTCATTGTAGATTATTCTGTATGAGCTCTGGAATATATATATATATATATATATATAATCTGTGAAACAGTAGCAGCCTATTTTGTTGAGTTATCCACATACAGTAATTGTCCCCATAATAATTGTACACACAGAAAATATGTATATTCTGAATATTGCTATATTACAATGCTATTCTTTTGCATTGAACTACCAAATGTGATTTGGTATAAATGTGATGTCATTAGGATGTACAATATATGACCCTCACTAAATTAGTAAAATATCTCTGTGACTTATTCTCTTTGGAACATCCAGGACTGAGACTGGTAACCAGTTTGAGTCATTTGCAATCAGTTGTCTTGATGAATAAATAATAAATAAACTCATTCCTCCTCTCAGTAGGAAGGCCTGATGTTTGTCTCTTGCAAAACAGAAGCTCTAGCTGATTATGGAAATCAAGAATAAGCTGAAAATAATACACAGAAACTAATGCACTAAGGGCAGGCTAATGTTTATTACTGCTCTCTCCTGCCTTTTTCTCTCTCTCACGCAATGGACATCTGGAACAGGAAGTAATTACAGAGCATGCTAAAAGGAGGCCATCATTGCTTAGCTGTCAGCTCCAAAGGGAAGTGACCTGTTCACCTCTGCACAGCTACTTTCCCCAAGTGGCTACAGATATGGACATTACTTCAAAAGGCAGAGTTAATCAGTGTCCAAAGCCAGGCCTCCACTAGCAATTTCCATCCAAGGCTACAGTTATGCTGTCAGTTCTGGCTTTGGTTTATAATTAATATAAATGTTTGTACTTTTAATGAGTGCATTTCAACTGATAATGTTCATTGTACATGACTTTTTTTAATGTTTTAACTACACCCTTGACAACTATCACTGGGAAATCCTAAAACTTTTTAGATAAATGTTCTTTTCTTGCAGGCTGTAATGTATTACATGCCAATGCTATTTTTCTGTTTATATATCAAGCTTAATTAAAGGGTATAGTTTAGCTCCTATGGAAAAGAATTTTGGTATGGTGACTACTTTCACAGTACACAAACATTCCACAGTTTTTCAGAATTGACCAATATAAATATTATGGGAACAAATCCTGGACCTAAGCAATTGCAGACTTCATGTCACAAATGTGCTTCCTTTGATGGGATTATATTGCAGCTGTGTACTTAAAGATCGGAAGGGAAACAGCTGGTGATTTTTTTGATATAGGTCTGTTACCTCTAAAGAACCGTGCTACTGTTTTTCAAGCTCCTGCACATATTCTGCAGACAATTTTTCAAGAACAGGATATGTATACACCCTCACTGGCCACTTTAATAGGAACACTCATGCACATGCTCATTCATGCAGTAGTGCAATGCATACATGTAGATACAGGTCAAAAGCTTCAGTTAATGTTCACACCCAACATCAGAATAAGAAGAAAAAAAAAAGTGATCTTGGTGACTTTGACCATGGCATGGTTGTTGGTGCCAGATGGTCTCGTTTTAGTATTTCAGAAATTGCTGATCTCTTTGTAGCTTCACACACAACACTTACAGAGACAGTGCAAAAAGCAAAAAACATGCAGTGAGCGGCAGTTCTGCGGGTGCAAATGCCTTGCTGAAGAGAGAGGTCAGAAGAGAATGTCCAGACTGATTTGAGCAGACAGGAAGGCTACGGTAACTCAAATAACCACTCTTTACAACCATGGTGGCTGTAAAAAAAAAAACATCTCTGGAAGCATGACACATCAAACCTTGAGGTGGATACAACAGCAGAAGACTACATCAGGCTCCACTTCCGCCAGCCAAGAACAGGAATCTGAAGGTACATTGGGCACAGATTCACCAACACTGGACAGTTGAATATTAGGAAAAGTTCACCTGGTCTTTTTCCAATCTTCAGCTCTCCAGTTCATTGAACCTGTGCCTGCTGATGTTTGATGTGAAGTTAACTGAAATTCCTGAATTGTATCTGTATGATGCCACATGATTGGCTGATAGGATAATTGCACGAATAAGTAGCAGTACAGGTGTTCCTATTTTAGTGGTCGGTGAGCGTATGATCCACAGTGATGTGAACAAAACGGCATAATAACGTTATAACAATAACGTGTGAAGGACAATGCATCATGTGATCTATTGTTAATGATTACCAAAAATAAGTTGTCATTTGTTGTATGTCTAGCTATGTGACCTGCATTCAATGTGTGTATTTATAGATGAAAGTATTATATACAAGCTTTATCTTCTCTATGCATTTGTGTTTGTCTGTTCCTGTCCTAGGCACTCACATTAGAGATATTAGATGTAATCTTAATGCCCAGAAAAGGCTGTCTTCACTGGTTCTACCGCTCATGCAAGGACGAATGCATATGTGTGAGAGGTGTGCCTTCTTGTGCACATACCCAAGAGTAGGCCCTGCACTGCATCGTGGGAATGAACACGGGAGTTACTGGGTAATGCTGAAGTACCAGATACTAGCTCTGTCCTGCATGCCTCTCTCTCCATATGTGCCTTATTTATCTAAAGATACTTATGTCTCCTCTCTTGTGCAACACTGTTAAATATTTCTGATTAGGTTAAAACTCAGTGTTGAGTGTTGTTTGACCTGTAGCACTGTAAAAGGCAATAACATGGTTGGGGATAGTGTTTGTTATGTGCAATGTTTTCAGCTGTGTTGTTTCAGTTTTCAGTCACTGCAACCATTTAAAAAGCTGATCTCGTAATCTACGGTCATTTTGCTTTTAAAAACTACAGTGTATACAATCTTAGTAGAGCAAGTGGAGCCTTTACATTTATCCTCTCTTTTTTTAGTTCAGCAGAGAGAGCCAGACATGGGGGTGTTGATATATGAGTAATCATATGGCTCTATCTACAGTTGTCACGCACTGAGGACTGGCCCTGGCTGGAAGTCTCTGGCTGATCAAGAACAGGATGTTCTGGGAGACGAGATAAGCTGCAGTGCAGGGAAAGGTCTGTACTAAATGCTTCCCCCTTTCTTCTCACCACACTGGATATAACTGCTGCTTATAAATAGTGCCATTACAGCCCAATTAAAAATAGGGGCACATAAATACATTCATACATACGCAGTCGGCTCTAGAAATGATTGGCTCCCATGGTATAGCTGGATTTTTGTTTTTTGTTTTTAAAGGATGTTTGATGTGACTAGAGAACACAGAGTATAGAACCTGAGACCACTCGTTAATACACAATCACTCCAGATCCTCCTAGGTCTCTTGTAAACTCTCCTCTTCAGCTCACCCCACAGACTTTCAATGGGGCTTAGCTCAGGGGACTGGAATGGCCATATCAGAAGTTTGGTCCTTACTCAGGTGAACATAAGCAAAGTAAAACATATGGGAATATGCTTCACTTTTTGTTTTTAAGAATTTTAAGTAACAACTTCATATTTGTCAGGCCCATGGTGCATCTATCCCAGGAACACTGAGTGTGAGTTGGGAATGCACACTAGATGTGAGGACAATCTATCATAGGATATCATGCAGACACACATTCACACCTAAGGGCAATTTAGATAAGTCTACCTTCCGCCTTGTTTTTTTCCATGCAGACACAAGCTCAGGATCAAGCCACAAGCCTCAAGCAGCAACATCATAATTTTAATTCAGTTCAACAGTCAGTATAATCATGTATCTAGTGATCATCCTGTGTTCTTATACAGTAAAAAAAAAATCGAATATGATACAGTGTTAGCAAAGACCGTAATATAAAATTCTTTACCAATAAACATTATCCAGTGTACATATATGGAATTTTCAAAGCAGCCAAATGTCTCAGCTCACAGTAAGCAAAAAAAAAAAACAACATACAATTTAATTTCTAAGGTGAGAATTATGAATGAACTAATAACCAATATCATGTTTAAAATGTTAGGAAAATGAATCAATTAATATTTCACTATACTTGTAATTGCACATATACTGTAAAAGATATATACATAATTAAGTAAACATTACAGAGAGATATTTGTATGCTGAAGAAAATAACATACTAATTAATAGCCTACTTTCCTAACTGTTCCTAACTACAGTACAGATGGGTGACAAAAGACAGACCTGTAGCTCTGGATTGCTCTGGATTTTGCTGGCAGGGTTTGGACCCACTTGTCCTTTTAAAGGGAAGTGTCACTGCAAATCAATGTGTGATTTTGACTGATCACGTTTAATGTATGATGAAACATGTGGCCTTCACAGTCACTAGACCTCAACTCGGTCAAACACCTGTGGCAGATTTTTCGACTGATGTGTTATACAGCGCTCTTCACTTCAATCAGAAAAAGTACTTGTTAGTCAACACCAGCAAGACCAAGGAGCTCATCATTGACTTCAGGAAAGGTGGTGAAGCTCCTGCTCCATTGTGCATTAATGGAGACATGGTAGAGTGAGCGCCAACCAGCAAATCCTCCAATTGTCCAACCTTTCTATACAACACCCATAATACACATCATTGCTGCTATACACACACACGTGCACACACACACACATACGCATATATCCATGCTACTATCCCTCTGAATAGTAATTGAACACTGATTCATATGACTTGTTGCATATTCCACAATTATTACACAGTAATATGTCCTTGTGCCCTGAGGAGTGGGGTCATCCTGGAAGAGACCACTCAGATGTTTCATCATACGATAAATGTGATCAGTCATAATAACTGCATTGATTTGCAGTGACTCTTCCCTCTAATGGAAGAGTATATTTTATATTGTATACAATATATTCTATACTATGTATTGAGATTATTAGTAACCATATCTATCATACCTTTGGTGGGAAACCACACACTGAAACCTGTTGTATGTGTACAATGACAATAAAGGTATCTAATCTTGTCTTATCTTATATTAATTGAGCCAAGGCACACTGAAGCTGTTCTGGTGGCTTTTAGTGGCCCAACACCTTACTAAGCCACTTTATGTTGGTTTTTCCTTTAATTTGTCACCTGTCTGTAGACATTATAACCCTTTTTAAATATGGTTCACTTGTCAATTTTTAACATCGACCTAATAATACAGTATTGTTAAAAAGGTTTAAAGTTGTATGATGGTCCAGATACAGTTCCTCCCTTTGAGGAACTGCCACAAATTAACTAGGCTGCACAAAATCATAAATTTAGGAATTAAATAACTGACATGCTTGTAGTAGGGGTAAGTTAGAGCTGGTTATGAAAGATTGAAGGTTTTGTATCTCAGGACTGACAGAGAGCCACTATTGGGCCCCTTAAGACTGAGCAAGGTGCTTAAACTTTACCTGCTTGGATTGCATCATTACTCAATTGTAAGTTGTTTTGGATAAACGTACAAAATGTATAAATGTAAATGTGCCAGTAATGAAATTTGAAATTTAATGAAATTTAATGAAAATTTGCCAAAACACAGCTGCTAAAATTACCTTAAAGGATCCATTTTGCCACCCATCAATGCATGAGTTGTTTATTGTATATTCTTTACAAATAATTGTACACTTTTCAAAGAAAGAGAAGATTGGCAAATTGTAATTGTCAAGCATCTTTGTACAATCAAAACTGCACAAAAAGTCTTTCCCATTTTCAGTGTTGTGACACATTGGACCTAACATCAATGACATTTCTGTTAGTACAGTTAACTCATTTAAGAATGCTGTGCTTTACATATATAATTTTAAATATGATCATCTAATTTCTCTGGAAAATTTGTCTACTAATGTGTCATTCCTATTACATATAACAGCATAGAAATATATGAACAGCATAAAACATAAAATATGTTTTTAATACACCAGTTAGCTCAGAAATATATATATAATCTATTAGTGATTAAATTATGAAGCTTATACTTGTTAACAAAATATTAAAGCTGATAACTCTTGAACATTGAAAACAGAAAGTAAAAAACAAGAGAGAATAATTGGAATATATAGCAGTTAACATATAGATTGAATATATGTGCTAGTCTCTTTATCTGTACATTGCAGATATGAGGTTATTGAGACGAGGACTGCTGAGCCACTGATCTGAACTTTTCCTCGTTGTAATGTGTCAGTGCATTTAAGTTCACACTACTCGAATGTCATCGTCATTCAACTTAAGCTTTAAATCAAAATGCTTTGCCTGAGTTTAGTTATTTCATAAATATATTATGTTCTTATATCATACAGTAGATTTTACCTGATAACACAGAGTTGCTTCATTGTTCATTGTACTTTACGCCACCTTCATTTTTCATAAATTAAAAATATTTACCCGAGTTAAAACCATAGGTGTAGGTTTGAGTGGGGATGGGGAATGTCCCCCTAATGTTTGTAGGGGAGTAAATTGTGCACTGTATTAATGGGTAAATTGATGCTGTGTCCCTAATGCCCATGTTTCAATTCATGCACCCACAAGGACTTTCTGTTTGCTTGGAAATTTATTTACTTTGAAGATATCACCAGAATAAGGACTTTGGAGGAGAATTGCAGGGTTGAAAGCACCAATTGGAAGCCTGAAGTCAGCTCCCATCTTGCTTTAGTTTGTAAAGTGTTATATAGTTAAACCAAGTGACAACCTTAAAGAAATACTAAAAAATTATTGCCATCTGTGTTCTATTGAAAAAAGAATAAATCCTACATAGCCTCTGTGCATTCCATTTGAACCAGTTAGTCTTGGGGTTGGGTTTGCCACCAAAGGAAAAAGGTTGTTGGCTTGTTGGTTAAATTATTACAAGGATATAAAAACCATGATGCGGAGGTAACTATATGAATTTTCACAGATTTCATGAATTATATTGATCCAGACATGCCTTTTTGGTATTTCCTATATATACACACCATCCACTTTAACTGGGACACCTGTACACCTGTTCAGCTATGCATTTATCCAACCAGCCAATCACGTGGCAGCGACACAACGTATAAAATTATGCAGATACAGGTCAAGAGCTTCAGTTAATGTACACATGTAACATTAGAATGAAAAAAAAAAAACGTGTGATTTCTGTGACTTTGACTGTGGCATGGTTGTTGGTGCCAGATGGGCTGGTTTGAGTACTTAAGAAACTGCTGATCTCTGGGCATTTTTACAAACAACAGTCTCTGGGGTTTACACAGAATGGTGTTTTTTTTTCTTTTTAAATCCTGTGAGTGGAGGGTCTGCAGGCTGAAACAGCTTGCTGATGAGATTGGTTTGAGCTGACAGTAACTCATGTAATCACTCTTTGCTACTATGGTGAGCAGAAAAGCATCTCAGCATGCACAAAACATTGAACCTTGAGGTGGATGGGCTACAACAGGAGAAGACCACATTGGGTTCCACTCCTGTCTGCCAAGAACAGGCCTCTGAGACTATCATGGGCACAAGCTCACCCAAACTGGACAGTGGAAGATGAGGGGGGAAAATCACCTGTTTTTTTTTTTTTTTAACAGTTTTTTCCCTAATAAAGTGGATGGTGAGTGTATATTTTTTAATTCAGTGTATTTAACTTTGAACGCATTTTAACCAAAATTTGAATACAGAATGTTTAAGAACTGATCTGTTAGTGTGTATATAGATATATTATGATGGGAGTGGCCTCTTCAATGTCTTGCTGGATGGGTTGATCATCCCTAATGGAGATTTTGTACCCTGTTACACAGTTAGACATCTTCAAACAAAGGGATAGGTGCTATTAGCAGTGTGTTCCCGCAAAAAAAAATGAAATTAAACCTACACCACCGGTTAAAATGTTCATTTAATCTATAGAATTTTTAACCATTTTTGTTGGATACTGGTTGTGAGTTTTCAGCTGAGCCACTGTTCATAGCTCATTCACATCCTGCTCATGAAGATGTGGTCAGCCCATTTTCTCCACCCAGTGCAGTCAGTCACGCAGGGTTACTGCTACTTGGAATTGGACGGGCTTTAGCGTTAGCCCATATATGCAGTCCATAGTGGGTTGTTTCTCCACTTCAAAGTGACACTGATGTGTCAAGAGTGTTGTGAAGAGGAAGAGCTGCATTTTGGACAGTTCCTCTCCAATACATCTCCTCTTTCCCATGGAGAAGATCAGGACATTGCCAGTCACATCTTTATTTAGTTCCCCATCCTCATCCAGGAAGCGCAGTGGGTTGAAGATCTCAGGATGATCCCACTTTTGGGGGTCATGGTTCAGGGACCACTGGTTGATGAAAACCACAGTGCCTTTGGGAATGGGGTATCCATTAATGGAGGTGTCTGTGGTTGTGCTGTGGGGGATTGTCATAGGGATAAAACTGCTGAACCGCATCATCTCATAGATGAAGGCCATCACATATGGGAGATGTGGTTGGTCCTGGATGGAAGGTAGACGACTCCTGCCCACTACTTTGTCCACTTCTTCCTGAAGTCTCTTCTGAATATCTGGATGCCTAGAGAATGGGGCGAATCAGGATATGTTAGTGGGCATAACATGTTCTATTTGTTTTGTAGAACTTTGTAGAACCAATTTAGAACTTGTGTTGTACTCCACTACAGAACAAGCAAAAGGAGAAAAGGATAGAACCAGTTTTGGTTATAAAATGCAAAAAAAAAAAAAAAAAGTTCTCAGGACACACAATAAATGTTTATTAATAATAAATATTTTAAATTAATAATCAATAATAAATATATTAAAAATGATTCTTAATATTTGATAATTCTGTAGCAAATTGCTTTTGTCTATATCTGTATCAGTTGAAATAATATGCATAAATACTTTTTATTAGGTGAATTATAATATTATCACATACAGTCATATCCAACTCAGGGGCTGCACTGTAATGAATTAACTCATGAAGAACATGACCATCAGCATATGAACTGAACAGCCTGATAAAAATACTACTGTGCCATGTTCCATAGCAAAATTTACTAAAGGTGCACAAAAGCAGTGCATCATTATTTCATTCTCTCAGCATGGTGGACCTGTTGTAGTGGTCCCTAAACCCACTCCTCCTGGAGAATGATATTACTCCAGGTATTAGTTTCAACCTAAATCTGCTATCTGTGTTCCCAGGACTCTGCTCTGTTTAAACTTGTATGTTGGATATGTGTTGGAAGTAAAACGTGCAGGACAGGAGTGCAGCTCTTGATGAGGATGTCTGGTGAACACTGCTCTAGTGTGTTCTGTTCGCCTTGCTATGATTGGAGAGCTCTTGTTTCAGTGTTCCCAGCAGGCAGGGGTTCTGTAGCCTCCTCCTCCGGTTACTTGACTACAACCTGGCAGCTCTGCTGCAGATTACGCAATGTGTTTGGCGCGCACTGACACGACAAAACGTGCAAAAAACTAATGTTGGTTAGATTCTGCTTGTCAAACTTCACACTTCAAGGGCATTAAATTTCAGATCAATTTATTTAGCTGCATGTATTTAGCAACTCAGTAAAATACTGCACAAATTTGTACCTCTTTTGTGAAATTGAGTGTAAATTCAGATTTGTTTATGAAATTCATTTTCGACTTTTTTTAAGCCTGTTTCCTGTTTTGTTGACTGTATTTAAAGTGCCTATTTTAGGTGTAGTTTATCTTTTTTTATTTTAAATAAGTTTTTTTTAATTCCTTTTTCTTTTTTTCTTTCTTTTTTCCCCTTTTTGTTTCATTATATATATATATTTATTATAGTACAGTTCACTTGGCCTTCGGTGCCTTGATGCATATTGACTACGAAAATCTGAATTGCTGAACAGCATTTTATGCTTTTTTTTCAGTTTTAATAGAAATAATTTCAAATTGATTCTCTTTCTGATTATTTCGTTGGAGAGCGCGAAAGATATTTCCTCCCTAATAAACCTAATTCAGTTAATCAAGTACTGTATTCGAACATCATAGACCAACATTTGCAATAAAAAGACAGCTAAAACAATATGCATATTTACAATAATAAACAAGTGAATGAGAAAATACTACCAAAAGGCAGCAGGACATTTACCTGACGAGCAGCAGGAGAATCCACTGCAGCGCGGTGGAGGTGGTGTCTTGGCTCGCGCCGAAGATGTCCCCGATGGTCGGGGGCACGTACTTCTCATCCAGTAAGACCCCGGGCGCCCCTGTCATACCGCGGTCCAGCGTCATGATGAGCGCGTCCGTCATGTCCCGGACGATGCTCGGCTCCATGGTCTTCCGGTGCTCCACAACCTTAGCCAGGATGAATTCGTAGAACTCTGTGTTGAGTTCCTTGAACTGATCGAACAGTGTTTTGATGGGGTTGGGAAAGAACTGGAGCCAAGGCATAACGTCCACGATGCTGCCGGCGCCCACTGTCTTCGTGAACTTGTCGTTACGCCCCACCACCTGCTGAAACTCGGCGTCGTCGTACGAATAGCGTTTCCCGAAGCACAAGGCGCTTATGATGTTCGCCGTGGACACCACAAGGTAGTGGTGGGGCTGAAAGTAGCCATGCGTGTGCGTTTCGCGCATAAACAGCGCGATCAGCTCTTTGACTTCACTCACGACGTGACTCTCGATGGCGTTCTTGGTGTCCGGGTTACCCGTAGTGAACTTGCGCACGGTGGCATGCGCCACCCGTCGGTGCACCTTCCACCATTCGCTGTAATTGCCGAAAGCCATGCTCCGACCACCCGAGACGAAGCGGAACGAGGCGAAATCAGGTCTGCCGGCGAAATCCACACCCTTCTGCACGAGCGCCTGTCGGATAGCATCGCCGTTCAGCACCACCACGGGCCGGTTGCCAAGCTTGATCTGAAACACGTCTCCGTATTGCCGCGCCATGCGCGTGAAGTAGATGTGCGGGTAGCTGCCGATTTGCGCCGCATTACCGACGATCGGCCACGGAAACGGGCCCGGTACAGTCCGCGCGCTCCAGTGGCGCACCAAACCGGTCATCAAGTGCACGGCGACCAAGACTGCAAGCCAAAGCAGCAGAATATTCTCCTTTGACAGCTGGAGGAAGTCCGTTATAATCCCTGGTAACTCCATTCTAGGGTCTTTAATAATAAAAAAAGAAATAAATCAATATTTGCTTCTGATATTTCACAAAGTCTCATTTTGTTTAACATTTATATATGTCTGTTATGCATTACCTGGTGCGCAAAGCGATTCCACAGTTTACAAACCACGCTTGTCAAATATGGTCAGTATTATAAGCATGCTTTGCCAATAAGAAAAAGTTGTTAGATAGCTAAACTGTAAAAAAAAAAAAAAAAAAAAAAAAAAGCTAGACTTCCTGTGGCGTGGGGAGAGCAAATGTTTTTCAGGGACAGAGTGGACGCGAAGACGCGACGTTCAAATTGAATTTAACGGGTAATGCTTTTATGAGGAGAACCATTCCTCTCCGAACGCATTGTCGAATAACCCTAGCAAATTATATCCAAACTCTTGCTAAGTAGCAGTAAAAAATAATTAAGCCTATACTTGCAGACATCAGTAGATTTATTTAGACACGGCGCACACTCAGTCCCTACAGATGCGCAGATCGCAGCTCCAATAATGCAGCCAGAGCTGAGGGAATTGGTTGTATGGTATGTACCATATAAGATTTCACCTCCTCCTCCTCCTCCTCCTCCTCCCGTTTGCTTCACTCGCTCCCTCCACAAGTCCACACTCACACACAGAAAGATCAGGGAAACTCGAGTTGCCAGTTTGGACGATTTACACTCCCTGGCCTAATCGCGGTGTTAAACCTGTTTAAACCAAACTAGAGTGTAATTTCCCAGTCTGTCTTTCTACCTGTCTAATGCAGTTTCCTACGACAACGTCAAACCTGTTAAAGTTGGATCGTAAATGCGCACGATCTGGCAACGCGGGTTGGATGCTGTTCTCTGAAAGTTAGTGTGTTCTGTGTGTGAATGAGGCGTCACTCAGCAACGCAGATCTTCTGTTGCGGCAACGACAGCACAATAAGGCCTGTGAGCTCGGTAAAAATGGGCTGACATGAATAAAAGAAAAAGTTCAGAACGCTCTACTTTTAGCTCAACGTCGAGATTTTAGGCACTAATGCCTTAATGTTGTATTGACAGTGTAAACAGTGGAAGCATACGCTTTAACTTAAAGACAGCCCACATGTATTCACCCACTATTCCTAGGAATAGAAGCAGAGACACTGGAATAACGTCAAGGAATTTTATGAATCAACAGCACAAAAATCACGTGTATGCATATGCATGCGTGTGTGGGTGGGTGAGTGTGGGTGTGTGTAAATGTACAAAAAGATAACGTGCGTCCATTTTTTTAGTTGATATAGTAAGAATTTTGCATTATGCCACTGAGGTTATCCACATAAATTGTATCCACATATGTTTCATTTGGGTCATCATTAAGGTATCAATCTTACAACAGCCACGTCTTTGAGTCTATATTATCACTATGTATTATAGAAATTAATGATTATGCTACTTACACTCGCAGAACAATTTATTAGGAACACCTGTACACCTACTCATTCAAGCGATCATCTACTCAGTTAATCAT
>CM074947.1:9567027-9599991 GCA_037577455.1 Pangasius macronema
CTGCCTTGTGTCAACAGTCCAGGCTGGTGGAGGTGGTGTAATGGTGTGGGGAATGTTTTCTTGGCAAACTTTGGGCCTGTTAATACCAATCAATTATTGTTTGAATGCCACAGCATTCAGGATTTAGATCACTACTACTACTACTACTACTACTACTACTAATAATAATAATAATAATAATAATAATAATAATTACCAAAACTAAATGCAAAGGAAGGTCTAAATAGACCTAAATGACTTCATAAAAAATTGCATGTTTTCTACAGTGATAATCACAGATTGAATTGAAACAAGATTAAGAGTCCGATAAGAGAACTATAAATTAAAGAGAACCAAAAATTAATAGAATTTAAAAAAATATATATTCCTCTCTTTTTAACGAAGCATGGACTATTATTATGTAAATTACCCAAATTCAGGCTATGAGGTGAATATTCTTGAAAATGTTACTGTTTAACATTGCAGAGGTGTCTTCTTAATATTATATAATATTATAAATATTAGTTATTAATAATAATATTTTGAATATCATTATGTATTATATAGTATATTTATGGTAACTATTATTTTTATTATAAGAAATAATATTTCATAATGGGGGGAAGCACTGAAGTGACTTCAAATGTTCAATGCTCATGTTCCTCTTACATCTGTTTGTGGTTGATCACTAAGTTTGAAGGCATGTGGCCTTAAGTACTTTATTACTATCTTTTATTTATCCACTGATAAAAATTAAGAAGAATATGAATGCATGAAGATGAGATCCTGCCGGCATTGGTATGTGCTAAAGCTGTATTCAGTATTGTGGATTGCTGTTTTCTGTTTTATGTATTCTGATTTATTTTATTTTCAAACAAAACATGGTCAAATCGTAATTTGCTCATAAAATCAGTCGATGATCATTCTTCATTTTGCCACTAGGAGGACACTAGCCATTTACTCCTGACAGAGTATTTATTGGGAGTTCATCATTCAGCACACGCAACAGGACTCACCAAATTAGTTAAGGCACTTGATCAATATTTATGTACAGTCCTGTGCAAAAGTCTTAGACACCTTCTTTTTTTTAGTACAAGCTTTGTTATATATTTTTATTTTATGACTTCTACATTATTGATTCAGTACAAAACTTTTTAGATTTACAAACATTAGTTTTCCAGCACAAAATGAAATGTTACAGAAAAATGTTTGTATGTCAGTAAAGAAAGCAGCATATTACATAAGAGACACTTTTCAGACAAAATACATAATGAAGGCTGCTGGGTTTCACTNGTTTCACTGCAAAAATAAGAAGCGAGTGAGACAGTGAAAGTCTCCAGAAAAACTGAGGCTGGTTCTGCAAGATGCTCAGTAACACTTACAGCTCATTCCCTTATAAAACTGCACACACTGTACCTTTTTCTGTGAAGGATCGTCACACCAAATATTGACTTTGTTTCACTGATTACACTTTACTGCTCTTTATGGTATTTTTTATGTAGAAACATTTAATTTCATTATTTTTGAAGGCACATTTGCTCTATAGCATTTCTGTGCATGTGCCTAAGACTTTTGCACAGTACTGTACATATACGACTTTTATATAGAAATAAACTTAGAGTAGTGGTCAATAGCTATGACTTGTTTAGCTTTCAGCCCTAGATGGTCTTTAGTTAAGATTAAAAAACATATCAGTCAAACATATCGAAGCAAAACAGAAAAATGTATCTGTTGTTTGTGTTGTAAATGATATTGAACAAGTCAGATATTGGGATAAAGGCTCACTATATTCTTATTGCTCTAAAACCAAACAAAATTTATTCAGGACTTTTAGGTTGCAAAAAAAACAAAAACAAAAACAAAAAAACAAAGGTTCAGAGTGGGACGTTGGCATAAAGAAATCACACACTCCACCCCAAAGTTCTACCAAAACCTACCTGTGATTCCTGGGTACATTGTGGACTGTATTAGCACAGAGTCATGTGCGGAAAACTCCAGCAGCTCCGCGGCTGTTCTTCAGTACCACGGACAGCGCATGCGCTGAACCAGGCTCACCATTTAGCGCGGAAAGTAATGACGTGTCTTCTGGAGACACAGAGACACAGATACACTTTTTTAAAAACTAGTTTCATATTTAAAGTAAATAAACTAAATACATTTCAGAATATTAATTTATTTTTAAATATTAATTTGGTATTCACTTTTACATCTCACTGGGTATCAGTATTTTTAGATTTTAGGTTTAGATTTAGTTTGAATTAAGCAGACTTTTTTTAATTTTTCATTTATTTCTTTGACATTGTTCAAGGCATGTGTTAAAGGCTTTGTGAGACTTTGAGGCTATAGATAGATCTGTCAAAGTCACAATACACTACAGCACCAATGAGTAAAACATTTCTGAAAAGTTATTTATTCATTCAGTGCTCATGCATAATACAATCATAAGGGATGATGATGCGACACCAAGATTAGAGATTAGTAATGAATTAATCATTCATAGTTTAAATATTCTTCAGATTAGTATATTTGCGTGCCTTTAGCATATAACAACAGGGATATCAAACAAGTATTCGATAGTACTACCAAGCTTGGAATAGGATATTGGTTGAATTTTGAGTAGCCTAACCTCACCCTGGTGGTTATGCTGGCGAGAAGGTGTGTATTGGTGTGTGTTACTGTAAAGGAAGAATTTGAATACTGGCAGAGAAAGCTCGTTGGACAGTTAGATGTTTTGCAAAACAGAAAACACTTACACATGGATTAATAATAGTAGTAATAATAATAATAATAATAATAATAATTATCCATACTTAATTAATATGTAAGAGACCATCAGTATGTCCTACAAGATGGCAATTATATGCCCCTACATTAACAGAAACCCGTAATTCCCTGAGCATGACACATACCATGGCACTGGGCCTGTCAAACTCGGCCCCTCTCATTTAGCTGTGCAGAAGGATAGTCCCTTTTATGATGCCGTTTAACTTGCCTATTACTCCCACACTTCCAGCATGCTCCCTAGTGAGTAGTTTTCTTTGAAGTACAGTAACCTCCCTTTGGCTAGGATCTTCTGTTTAGGAGCTTTAAAACCTACAGGAGGTCAGTAGCACTTTAAGAGCATCCTGAAGTAGTCATTAACCACAGTATACACCTCTGAGAGTTAACTGAACTGACTCTTGGGTAACAGCACCAAGTGGCACGCATTAATCTGCTGTCTAGCTCTTTGGGAGTGCATAAAAATGTCTTCTGATTATATTCAACTCTCAAATCCCAGATGCATGTATAAAATGTTCTGAACAACAAGGGACTTTATTATGCTGCCTCTGGGATTGTGTAATAATACAGAACTTTTGGAAACAAATAATTGCAGCTATTTCTAAATTCTCTTCCAAGATATTCCCTTATGCCCCAAGCTGTGTATCACTGGCCTATATCCTGAGACATTAGTACTTAAGAAACATGAAGGTAATTTGCTGGACTTATGCTTATTTAAAACTAGATGTCTGATTACCATATACTGAAACAACATATGTAGACCATCTTTAAAGATTTGGCTGAAAGGGTTAACTTCCTGTTTAGTAATGGAAAGAATACCATATATGATAGAAAGTAAATAAGGAGTCTTCTATAAATGATGGGGTACATTTTTTGAATCTATGAAGGAGTCAGAAGCTGGGATGAGCCCTTGACATTACAATTCCATTTGTATTCCAGTTATATTTGTATCTTTGTATGTATTTGAGAATACTTGAGAAGGAGAGTTTAGTTTTATACTATTATTTATTTATTTTTATTGATTAAAAAAATGATTTCAGCTATTTCTTTATTATTATATTTTTACCGCTCTAACACATTTGATCTGACTAATCAGCTAATAAACAAGCCCTTCGTAACGTGGGAATTTATATATAATAATTTCAAAATATTTAAATCTTGTTTAAAACAGTCGATTACTACATGCTAAATTTTCCAGGATTCCTCCTGAACACTCGTTATTTTTTACTTCCTTCTGTTGTATTCATTATCTCTCAAGTTGTTCTTTTGTTTATATTGAATTTTATATATATATATATTATAAAATTAATTATAAACATTATATATAAAGCCCTTTTTTAAATTTCAAAAAGAGCCTTAACACTTATATCAGTTAATATTTCCCTGTTGAAATGTAGGCAAGCCTTGTCTTTTGGTTTTACATCTGAAGTGACCCTTACAGGTATGTAGAAACCTACAACAGAGCATTTCCCTATTAAAAAGCCTTAATGGTGCAAAGAATATGAGCCTTTAAAATATGACCTAATAATCCCTTAACATTTATGCTTTGTCCTGAATCCTTCCTTGCAATCTTTTGTGTTCTTCCTTTCGTTTTTTATAATGTTTAGCCCTTAAGTAAAGAAGATTACTTAGAAAGATAGACTGTAATATTTCTTAAATCATTTTCTCGTCAACTTGTGCCTATAAGGAAACCCAAGAGATTTTTTTCTTGCCCTTTTTTTTGCCAAAGAAAATTGTTTAAAAAACTTACTGTTAGGCATTTGACAAAATGCAAGTGATTTCAAAATGCTCTTTAATTTATAAACTATTCATGACCACTAACTAAGCTTTCAAGATTTTCACAACACGTTTGTATAGTTAACACTTCATCATAAACCATACGATGCATAAGCAGGACATTTAATACAGTATTGTTATTTATGAACATAAATTAATGGATGTGTCAGAGCCAAAGGGTTAAATCTGGAATCCTTAAAGACTCTTCTGTTGTCTTAACTATTGTTAAGACATTAATTAAATAATTAAAAGGGATGCTAGACTGAATAAAATCACTACTGTTATAACCTACATTACACTTGTAGCATGTAATTACAACCTACATTAGTCTAGCACTCCTTTGTAAGGAAATGGCTTAGTTTAGTTATCTTTTTAGGACATTTGCATTTTTCACATACTTGCTAACAGTCATGTGAGCTTGTCACGCAATAAAGAATCAGTGGTGAATGATGTGTATTTCACACAATTGATGCCTTCTCTGCTTATTGTATGTTGACATCCTGCAGGCTCAGTGCAATTAGTTAACAAGTTCACACTGTGCCATCTAAAGGTGGAGTTATGGATCAAAGCTGGAAACTGAAAGCACATCATAGTTCCCACATCAAGAGCTTTTCTGCAGTATTTCAGATTTTACATTCCTTCCACTGTGAAGTGATTGTAAGTGTGTGGTACAAAACAAACAATGTAGAAAAGTATGTGGCTGCCTACTGTATTGCATGGCATCACTGTAGGCTGGAGGGGTAGAGGGGACACACACACACACACACACACACACACACGCATGCATGCACACACATTTCTCTGAACCAGATCTATATGTAGCCTTTAAATCCTTATCTCAAATAGAACCAAGACACACACAATGTTTCGTCTTATAAACACTAATACACTTCTATACACTATACACTTTCTAATAAACTTACACTGTCACTATCATGAGTTTTTTTTCTGTATGGCAGTTGTAATTCATCCAGATCGAACAACTACAGTTTGCAAACTCTTTTCTGTTTTATTCTCTGTTATATTCTAACAGCGAACGTGCACTCTTCTGTGCATATTTTATTTTTGGCTTATTGTGGCACTTATATCTCCTTTGCGTCATTTTTTTTAAATACAGATAATTACACCCACTTCCAGCTCATCAAAAAAACACAGTGACTGGTGGCTTTCAGGGCAGCCATCAAAGTAAGATCATGAATGTTTGGGAATATTATTCTGGCTTTGATCTAAAAGTATCTGAGGGATTATTTCTTAATGTCTGGCCAAAGTTACAATTTAGGTAACAGTATCCTGTCAGTGGCATTTATTTCAGTCTTACTGCAATCCAAATATCTGCCCTTTTACTTATCCAACTTTAGCAAAGATTTACACTTTCCACTTAAAATCAATTGTTTTACCAAAATAAAGCAGAAAAACAACAAATTGTCAGCCAGGACCTTCCAGATGCAAAAATAAATAAGCATTTCAGTCAAGAGTCTCAGATCACTGATTGATAAATAAATAAATAAATAAATAAATAAATAAATAAATAGATAAATAAATAAATAAATAAATAAATAGACAGACAGACAGACAGACAGACAGACAGACAGATAGATAGATAGATAGATAGATAGATAGATAGATAGATAGATAGATGAAGTGAAATTCTTTTCTTTGCATATCCCAGGCTGTAATGAAGCTGGGGGAAGGGCGCGGGGTCGCCCCTGCAGCAGAGGGGGTTAAGGGCCTTGCTCAAGGGCCCAGCAGTGGCAGGTTGGTGGTGCTGTGGTTTGAACCCCAACCTGCTGATCAGTAACTCAGAGCCACTACCGTGGTGGTGATAAATAGGTAGATAAATAAATAATAGAATTAATCAAATGAGCGAATAAATATAACAAATATAAACAAACATAACTGAATGAATAAATAGAAAATAAATTACACTTTTATATACGCTACACATAGGTGTGTATATAAGGTGCTGCAAAGTGTACAAACATTTTTCTAACGCTGGAAAAGAGCAGTAGGTCTAACTCACCTCGGTGTTCTTAGTAGTGGACCTTAAAATATGCTCCTCTGAAAATGCTTGATATCTATTTTAGCTTCCAGCAGTTTGTTTGCTCAACACCAACACCCCCTACATGCGTGTTAATATACCCGTATTACCCCCATATTTATAAATATTTATTATACATGTTAGCAATTTCACTGCAACTCCCTCAGCCCGATGTTGCACATGCTGCATTGCACTGCACATACAGCTGCACACATCTGCACTCTATTCCACATAGTTCATACTGTTGCTGCCATCTGTCTTTTCTATCCTTTATATTACATTTTTATATTTTTATATTTGTATACAAATAAATTCTGGTTTATGTAAATTCTATTTTTATGTCACAGGCAGTGGTAAAAAGCATTGTACTGCATGTCGTGCTGTGTGTGTGTGTGTGTGTGTGTGTGTGTGTGTGTGTGTGTGTGTGAATCTGCTCAGTTCGCTCTCACTCCAGAGAGACTGATCAAACTGAGATTCCTGTAATTCAGTCTAAACGAACCTAATGGAAATGACCCGAGGAGCCCAGAGGATCAGATCAGCTTTAACTCCGAGAAAGGTTAGTAGGTTTAAATCTGAACCAAACACGCCTCTTCTTTAAGCATCATATCCCCACTGATTACCATAACTTCTGTTTCTTTACATTAAAAATGGTCATATGTAAAAAATTCACGTCTAAGCAACGATTTATAAAACGAGAATTTGACCTGAAAACCTCATAAAATAACTTCCAATAAAATAAAATAATTCCAGCCTGATGTATGAACTTTCCCCATAATTATAATTAAAAATAAAAAAATAAAAAAACTGAAAAAGGTTAAATGACTGGTTTTGCTGTTAGATGAGCAAAAATCCATGAAAAAGTCAGCACAATATGTTTAATACACTTATTCAACCTAACCAAAGATTTTTTTTTTCATAAACTAAAAAAGATTAGATTTGTGAACAATGCTTCGCAAATTCATCCAAAATAATAATAATAATAATAAATAACCTCTGCAAACTTATTAATTTATATATCATTTATAGGAACTGCCCTCTCACAGCCTATAGGAGAAAGCAAATGCCAATTTTGGATTAAAATCTAGCCATTAGTTTACTGAGACAATGAAGAGAAGTGGTTGTTTAGCCGAGCTTTGCAGCAGTTGTGTAACTGTAATGCAGAATGTGACCGCGTGCTGCTACAATCAGAGCGCGCGACTCTGCGAACTGCACCGACTTTTATTTATGTAGCATGTGCAATGATTCCGCTGGCATACATTCAAATTATAGGTGGTGCAAAACTTATAAATACATAAAACACATAAACACTGCGTCGGCATCTTAAACAGCTGAGACAGTACAGATGAAAGACTCAAACGGACATGCCATGCTACACACCATGTGGCCTCAGCTGTTTAAGATGCAGACGCAGTGTCCGCATACTAATAATAAACATCCTGCAACATGGCTTAATGCTAATAACATGTCTCTGTGGCTTACACCGAGGAGAAAGTAAAAATAAATCAGTTCAGCTAAATGTGTCATGATGACTAGCTCTCGCCAAGAAAAGCTGAATTCATTTACTGTTCCTTAACAGCATCTGTTCCGTTCCGTGTGCGGTCGGCTAAGTGTCGATCAATGAAACATAAAGCGAGAAATACGTAGTAAAGTACAAAATATGTCCTTTGAACTATATAATATCTCGTGATTACGGGAAAAATATGTCGTTTTTACGACATAATATCTCGTTTGTACTGGAGAAATATGTCGTTTTTATGACATAATATCTCATTACATCTTTTTAATGACATATCTCATTTTTACTGAAGAAATATGTCATATTTACTACATAATATCTTGTAATTATGAGAAAACATACCGTTTTAACGACATATCTCATTACAACATAATTGAGCGGAATATGTAAGTAATATGTATGTAGCAGCAATGCGCCACCATAGCAAAAGGCCCAGACATTTTATTAAAAGATGCTAAATAATGACTGTGTGACAACTCTTGAGGACCTGGCAAACCTAGCACTGAGGGAGAATGAACCTTATAACACTGCACTGATTCTCTAGCTAATGATGATGACTGGCTCATGAGCAGGTATTTTAGTAAGCATGTGCAACCAGCTAGTGGCTAGAGAGTCTAAAGAGGAGACCGCGCTGTACTATACCCATACCTGTACGAGTAGAGTAGAGAGTAGAGTCTAGAAGAGTCAAGTAGAGTAAATAGTAGAGTAGAGAGTCGAGTCAAGTAGAGTAGAAATTTGAGCAGAGTAGAGAGATGAGAAGAGTAGAGTCGAGTACAGTAGAGAGTTGAGCAGAGTAGAGTAGACAGTAGAGTAGAGAGTAGAATAGAGTAGAGTAGACAGTTGAGCAGAGTAGAGTAGAGTAGAGTCAAGCAGAGTAGAGAGTTGAGCAGAGTAGAGTAGAGAGTAAAGTAGAGAGTAGAGTCGAGTAGAGTAGAGAGTTGAGCAGAGTAGAGTAGAGTTAAGTCGAGTCAAGTCAAGTAGAGAGTAGAGTAGAGTTGAGTCAAATAGAAAGTAGAGTCGAGTAGAGTCGAGTAGTGAGTCGAGTAGAGAGTCGAGTAGAGTTGAGTCAAGTAGAAAGTAGAGTCGAGTAGAGAGTACAGTAGAGTAGAGAGTTGAGTAGAGCAGAGTTGAGTCAAGTAGAGAGTAGAGTAGAGTCGGATAGAGAGTACAGTAGAGTAGAGTTGAGTCGAGTAGAGAGTAGAGTAAAGTAGAGTTGAGTTGAGTCAAGTAGAGAGTAGAGTAGAATAGAGAGTAGTTTATTAAACCCCAAGGGGAAATTTGGTGTCACAACAGCCACAACAGCAACAAGAAAGACTAAGACTTTACAGCTCACAAGACTTTAACAGTGCACAATCAAATCACAATAGTAAGACGGAATATACATATAAACAGCTCTCCAAGTTATTTACAGACAGATTCCTGTAAGATGTTCTCTGCCGTGGGGTTACTGGTTACAGGTAGCTACATTTCTGCAACTGGCCCCACTTCTGTTAAAAGCCCATTCTTTTCAGACACACTGAAATTTCTCTTCTTTGATGCACATTGTGTGAGCGTCTGTTGTTGGAAATACTGATATGTAAATTAATTCCGTGAAGGTTGTAGTGGAGAAACTGGTTCACATGCCACCAATTCCACGAAAATGCTTGTTTTATAAATTACTCTGTCACACCACTAAGTTGTGTGAGTGTATTCCACCGTACACCCAATTATTATGTGTCATTAGTACACAAATGCTGAGAACAAATTTAAAAAGAAAAGTCAGTGCACGCTATCACTAAGCTCTATATGCTTTAGCTGAGCTATTACATATAGCCTACAAACTATTCCGATGTTCTCTCAGGAGAGCAAAGCCAAAACCTCTCTTCCAACTCCTTCAGCTCATTGAGAATCCCTGAGAACCATCTGCTTCATTTACCTACTACTACTACTACTACTACTACTATTATTATTATTATTATTATTATTATTATTATTATTATTATTATTATTTTAGACTGGCACAGTGTGTAGCGTTGCCATTTCACAGCTCCTACACTGTAAAAAATTGTCTGTAAATTTAGTCTTATTCATTATATAAAATAACACATAATCCAATGCTTATTTGGCTGATGCTTTTATATAAATAAACAAACACCTTCCAAGTGGCAGTGCTTGGATTTGAACACACAACCTTATGCTCTGTCACTCAAAGCCATAACTACTGAGCCACTATGACTAGCTCGACTTCTTTACATTGACTCAATCTCTTCTACCACTCAATTAATTTCACACTAATACGGCACTGTAAACATATTAACCGTAAAATACTATAATATCTTGCATAATATTAAATATTATATTATTGATAATATTAATATTATTATTAATAATAAATATTAGTAATAACAACCTGTAATCCAGTACATTTGCTCATTTCCCTGATGCTTTTTTTTAAAAGCAACTCACAATTGATGCAGGATACAACTGACCTGAAGGATGAGGGTCTTGCTCAAGGACTAAAACATAGCAGTTTGCAAGTGTTGGGATTTGAACCCATGACCTTCAGCACTGTAACTCAAAGCCACCACAGCTACCTCAACTAGCTTGTATTCAATGCTGTAAAATTTTTAGTCAGTTTTTTTACAATGTGGGTTTCTGGGTTGATCCTGAGCTCGGGTTACTATCTATGAGTTTTGCATGATCTCCACTGGCTTTCCTCCGTGTTCTCTGGTTTCCTCTCACCTCCTAAAACCAAGCCGGTAGATGGATTGGTTACTATAAATTTCGCACGTAAATGAATGTGTGAATTTGTGTGTTGCAAAGGAACGTCCCATCCAAGATGTATTCCTGCTTTACACCCAGTGTTTCCTGGATTATAGGACAGTCCTTGCTTAATGTGAATGGTACGACCATTAGTATTTTCTTAAATAAGAAATACAGAAGAAATACAGAATACAAAAAATTGATCTTGAATTCTCCTGAATTCTGTCTCTGTGTCTCAGTATAGGAATGAGAAATGTATAGGCATTTGGTGAAGTGTAACTCCATTATTATTATTAGTAGTAGTAATAACAACAGCAACAACAACAACAACAACAACAATAACAATAATAATAATAATAATAATCATCATCATCATCAACAACATCATCATCATAATGGGGTTTGTTGTTCTTATTCTTATTGTTACTTTTATTCAGAATTGAAAAATAAAAGTATAATAAAATAATAAAAATATTTTTTAAATTAATAAGATATACAGGTTTTCAGACTCTCTGTCCTATATCCAGCACCAACATTTATTCTTTGAAGTGAATTGAATTACCTTCCAGTGAGAAACACAATTACTATTTGTAGTTTTGAACTTGTAAATAGTATTGTAACTTACTGTATGTCATAAAATGGTACATTGGTCCACATATTACCCTAATCTAATCTAATCTAATCTAATCTAATCTAATATAATATAATATAATATAATCTTTCAAATTATTTTTTTAAATAAATTGCTCAAATTTGTCTTTATTAAACATATGAAGTACATCAAGTATTTGTATAGAGTATAGCAAATTATGGGGGTTTTGTATGTGTGTGTGTGTGTATGTGTGTGTTACTGCATTAGTGATACCATAGAAGTATGATAATTTTTACCTCTGTTTTTTCCTTGGAGATATGTCATGGACCAGCTTGTTTATAAGACAGATCCCTAGCAGCAACAGTAAGGTATTTGTTCATGTCTGAGTGCAGAGAGAGAGAAGGAAGCAAGATATACAATCACAGTCTGAGGACTGAGTGAGAGAGAGAGAGAGAGAGAGAGAGAGAGAGAGAGAGAGCGGGGGGTGGGTGGGGGGAGGGTGGAGCGAGGTTAGGCGTCTACCCTCAGCAGACTCAGCGAACACTTAGGTATGGTTAGTTTAAACAATACATTTAAACTAGGTCAGAAAACACACCTAAGCCTAATTATGTAATCTTAATGATAATTATACCCAGCTGTTTTAGAGTATAGCTACCCAAGCTCACAGACTTGCATATAACCATTAAATTAACTGATAATATACAGTTCAAACGGCAAGGTTAAAGTTTTTTCTAAAGATTCATTGTCTTTTTGTTTCAGTATTGTCAGTTGAGCAAAGTGTGGAATTCCATTTTATTGAAACGTGACAAGAAAACTCATAAATTCCCGTGTTTGCTTGTGGGTGAATGCTGGTCTTTTTCAGTGATATACCACTGCATTGCATTTAATCCTCTAACCATGAATAATGGTGAGTCTGATAATATGGTAATGTAGCAGACCTTTGAAAGGCTGAAAGGATAGTGATCTAAGTAGTTTTCCACCTAATAATGCAGTCACATTTATTATTTAAAAATACGTTTGTTTTGCACTACTTAGCAATTGTGTATGTCAGAGGCTAAAAACTGAGCTATAATTCCAAGCTAGGATGTAGCCATTACTGTGATTTATGGGTGTGATTAAAGGAAGTGCACATGAACATTCAGAAAAGTGGTGTGTGCTAACAACTGGCTAATCTGTATTACTTCGACAGTTTTGTGGACTTGTGGAAATAGACACACGGAGGACACAGCCTTGGGGCATTTGAGCCGCGTGTACCAGTCACGCACAAGCAATTTATCAAATTCTTGTGACACTCAGTCACTGCCTTGCGTGCGACTGACAGGATACACACTCAGCAGATCTCAGACCTGTCTTCCTTTACAAGTAAATTGTTTTACAGTGTTCAGTACAGTCAGTATAGGGGTGAGTCTACAATACTACTTTCCAAAAAAATGGGGTACATTTGATGGCCACACATGGTACCTCACAAGAATTACTTCTTTTTCCAAAGTATACCATGACGATTTAATATTATGGTTGCACATAATCCCATCTAATTATCCACTTTCATTTATGAGATATTGAGCCCTTTGTTCCTAAATTCATCTATTTCTTGCAGTCCGCTTTCACCAGTGACATGCTTTATCTTCAGAATAAACTACACAAATAATTTATATTAAAACCATGCTAAAGTAGTTTCCACCCATTTCTATTAATAACATTATGATTTAATGCTTTTCAACTAAATCTGTGTACATTAAGTTACCTTTCAAAAAAAACCCTCCATATAAATGTAATGAACATCTGCTGATGTCATTTCCCTTTGTGGCAGATATTTCTGAATGACCGCTACTGGAGTTTTCGCTCCTCTTCTTTAACACTGAAGACTGTCTAATCAAATAGTATATTAATTAACTCAACTATGTAATGCAATTATTTTTGATATAGATGCTTCCCATATTCAAATGTAGCTAATGAAGTGAAAGGTTAATTAAGCCAAATATAAAAGCAGTATATGGTGAACGTTGCTCACAGTTTGTACTATTTTAAGTTTGTAAAATATATTTACAATTTAATATACTCTTCTCACATTAATATAGGCAGGTGATCACTTTAGGGAGATCAAAGCTGTTCAGAAATTCTCTGAATTTTGCTTTCTATTGCTGTAACACCATATGAGATGATTTGCATAATATAACATGACTATAACCTTGTTTTGTGATGAAAAACATTCATAACATCATTCACTCTGTACATAACAGCTGTTGTAAACCTTAAATTTAATATTTTGAAATATGAACAGGTAAATTTTTTTTTACAAGCAGGCATAATAGACACAGGAACATTCCCAAATACCGTGTACTTAATATATGAAATATAATGTGAATCTTTGTCCATATTGAAGTTGACAGAATAATTAGTCAATGATTTCTTTTTCCTGAAAGCATCTCAAATGTGATTTTAGATTAAGCTTTTAATATATTATGTTAGTTTATGTATTAAAAAACAATTATTTCAATCAAAAAGCACAATGATTATTACACTTTATGACTGATGTTAACTGTAGCCGTAACTGTAGAATCATTGCAGAATAAATAAATTAATAGAATTAAACAGAAAATTTAATATTTAACTTCTTAATGTTTTATACTCTCTAGATTTTATGAAATGCTTCATTGTATTATACAGTGGAAGAATAACGCAATGTCACAATCTGGATCTGGATCTGTTTAAGCCTGATAATATTCATATCTGTATCCAATTTAAAACTGAAGTAGGCGTGGCCTAAACCAGAAGGTTTTTTTTTTCTTTCTTTCTTTTTAAATTAAATATGAACCCTACCATGCTGTCCCAACACTGGAAAAAACCCAGAGATAGAAACGCCAGCATGGTGTCAGCAAGGTGTATGAATTCTGGCTCTGAGAGTTTCTCAACCTCAGCTACTTCTTTTGAGTTCACAATTGGTCTCAACTAGAGATGTACATGTTTTTTTTAAATCCCATTTCTGCAGGGATTCTACAGCGTAATATAAACCACCATGACCATGATCAGGCAGTTAGTAAGGATGGGCTGTTTCTTTGTCTGTCTTTATATAGTATAGTTTTTAGTATATTGTATTCATCTTTGTGAGCTTCATATATGAAGCATGAAAGTAGAAACCTTCCATTCATGTCACTTCAGAAAAGTGGATTCTTCAATCTCAATAAGATTTCTGGAAAGCATTCTAAAAAAACAAGTAGTGCACCTCCTATTCATATTTGTTTATGTATCTGTTTAGAATACTTTATCTGTTCAAACTGAATAACATATTCATATTTGGTTACATACCTATTATATAACTGCTTGCATTTATTTGGAGCTAAATTAGTAGCTGTCTTATCAGACAACACACCACAGGCAATTGCTTTACGACTACATGGGAAGCACAGCCTCTCCATACCTCTTTAATTCAAATGTAGCAGGTAGCATTGATGAATATTTTTGGGAATATCAAATACCTCACTGCACTATCACACTATCGCACTCTTTGTTTATTTAACAGAAATCTCTTTTGGTGGACAGCACAGCCTGTGAGAAAATGTCCGTAGAAGGCAGTAGACGCACCTCTGATAGTAGACGCTCCATTGATGCACGACTTCAATGAGATCCTATGACAGATTCAGGTACCCTTTGATTTAATTAAGAAAATGTCCTGAATGTCCTGTCTCAATTCACTTGTACATTGAAAAGTGTCTATCAAATTCAGGACTATAAATGTAATGTGAACGCTAGTTAGCACTAAAAAACAGAACCCTTGTTCTTGTCACTCAGTGACTCCAAATGTCAGCTTATTCCACAACAACCCCCATGTTTCCCAGAAAATAATAAAAACCCTTTTCAACTATCCTAATGACCTTGTGGCCTTGTACTTCTCTCTATCAGGCCAGTCCCTTTTTTCTTTGTCTAGCCAACTGTTGCAGAGGCCCTTGCCAAAGCGTAGTCAGTAGCCCGTGAAGGCGTCTCCCTTTTTCTGACCCTAAGATGGCATTTTCCCCAGAATTCTGAATTGGCGTCGAATTTTCTTTCTCCTTTTTGTGATTGGGGGTAGTGGGAACCTTTGTAGCAAGACGAAGGCTTTGGAAAGAATGGGAGCATAGTCATATGATGGTACGTGATCAATCGCATGAGTACGCTTTCAGTTTGGGAAGCTGTAACTGAAGCTGTAACTGTGACTATCTCCCATTGCATGAACTCTTTTTTCATCTAACAGCCTCACTGCCATTGTGATCTGTGGACACTGGGTACACAGTTTAACAAGAAAGCATAATGATGCAGTACAGAAATGTGGAGTACTGTTACCATGGGGGAAAAAAAAGAAAAAATATATGTATTCATGGTACTTTTCTAGTCTAAGATCAAAACCATTAAACATTACTCAAATATTCATGATGAAGTACAACATACACTAAAGAAAATCTACAATCTAATCTATGAAGAACCATGGCTCTGTGAAAATTACACAATAGCAAGAAAATAGGTCAGACATTTTTAATCCTAATTTTAAAATCATCTGTTGCATTTCTAATAATGTCTGGAATGTTATAGATTTTAGGGATGATGTAAGACCAAAAAAAATTGTCTTCCGCCAGGTGCAGGTGATCCTGTCTCAGCTTAGAGAAAATGGAGAAGTAAAAGAATAAACATTTTACTTCGGTTTCTTTATAAATAATTAAGATAAAACAGATAAACCGCTTGATAAAACACACCAAATCAGCATCTGGCTTGTTTAACTTGAAGTCCAGCCTAACTATGCACAAAAAATAATGCTTTATTAAGATTAAAAATAATTATTTAGAAATAACTGTGCAGTTCATGGTTAAGTTGCTAATGTAATCTAAACCTTAAATGTAGAACATTATTCTACATTTAACATTATAATAGAAATTAAAATATTTTCTGTACCCTTTCAAATTAAATCTTGTCCAAGATACACACAGTCATTTTCTTTAACACTCTCCTCTTAAGGTGATAACAAGTACAGAAGTTATTGAACCCTTTTAATTTTCCCATTCCAAATTTCCATATCTATTGTGGTTTAATCTTTACTAAACCCCTGCCTGCAAATGCCTCATCAGCCTCACTCCCTGGAGCACAGATAATGTTCCTCATTCATCCTTGAATAGACTTCTTTAGACAGCGTCTTTAGACGGTGTTTACCCAGCCCCTCTGGTAGAGATCAGAGGTCAGCTGAAGCTCAAAGGGAAATGCTGCCCTCACAATCTGTAACTCAGCTGCAGTGTTTTCACAAGCAGTTAATGATGATTGACAGCCATGCTTGAGTGGTAGCAGCCTCCATAGGAGCTAGTCACGCAAGGCCAGCACAACTGGGGAAAGTTCAGAGCAGGAAGAAAACTTGTGCAGTGCGCTAACAAGCTTTCATTTCTTACACTACCTGAAGCACGTGTGTCAAACTCTAAGCCTGTTGGCCAAATACTGCTAGCTGTGTCATTTCATTCAGGTGCATTGAATTTATAAAAAATATTATTGAAACAGCCCTTGCGTACCTACTACTAAAAACCTTTTCTGATTATGTAGAAATTTCACCAGACCCATAGTATGGCGCCCGTCTGCCTTCTGAATGCACCACTATACACACTGCTCACATCGCACAGTGTTGAAATTTGATACAAGAAAGACTATGTGTGGAAAAACAATTTAGAAAGGCATTGCGTGTTGGCAGTTGCATAGCTGTGAACCAATTTAAATTTGCTATGTTAATAACATTGTCATAAAATACCTTTATGACAGTTCTACTGAAAATAATCAAAATAACATGATGATGACCAAAAAAAAAAAAAAAGAACTACCCCTTGTGTCTAAATATGGAGGGATGGTAATGATGACTTTCATGACTTTTTATGAACACCATTACACCATTGTATGCCATGATAATCAGCTGTACTGTATTTGTGTTATCATAACCCCCAGAAATAAGCATAAGGGGGTTCTGCTATGCCTCTTGGCATTGGCCTTTAGTGTAATACATTGATTGATTTCACAGGCCTATAAATTTGTTGAAAAAAAATTGATGGGGTGCAATGAAAAGGGAAATAGATGATGAAATCTCCCATTCTACCTTCAGAGCCTATTATTGGTATTAATCAAATGCAGATGAAAATGAATGAAAATGTTTTAAAATGAATAGTCTTAGGTAATGTCTTTCAGTTGTGCATAAAATGTTAATGTGGNCACCCCTGTTAACTTTTTTATTCTTCTATCAAGCCACTCAATTGAGAATGGATGATAGAATGGCAAAAATGTATCTTCATTAATACCAGCTAAGCCCTCATGATCTGTGTCCACAAAAGACAGTAAAGAGGAAATATGCCCATAGGAACTTCAGTGAAAGTGCATAATACATAGTATCTAGTTATGGTAAGTAATAGTACGTAGTTACAAGAGTAAATTTGGACCTGCTAATGGCACTTTTATAGCTTAAGGCATTAGTAAAGCTAATGATCTAAATACAAATCATAGGATGATAGATAAATACCTGGTGGAGTTGATGAAAATGACCAGAAATGGCCAATGGCTGTCTTCAGTGCAGTTTTTCATAATGGAGCAGAAATGTAGCTCTGCATCAATAGCTTATTTGAGGCCTCAATAAGTTATTTGATAACTTAATGAGGTTAATACATGGGTTAAAATCCCATGTGACATGTTTATAACAGCAAACATAGTTATCAGTTCTTTAATGTTGTAATATATGACGTAAGAGATGCTTAAATTGGAATCGGACCAAAAAGAAAGCAAAGCAAAAGTATACATTTTACTCTGATTAAGACTCTGAACACAGGCTAAAAAGTGAGAATATTCAACTGTATATTCCCATGCTGAACATATATAANCCATGAGTTAACACATTAATACCTAATGTGTTAATGAATATTTGAGTAATATATAAACTATGGTTACTCAATAACTTCTTAAGAGCATAATGACTTGTTAATATATGATCATTTAGGTAAATGTTGTACTGAAGGACAACATTTGGTCCTTAATAGTGAAGATGTAGAGAGGATTTTATACAAGAGCACTGTGGGGCTTTTTTTTAAATCAGCGATAAGATTAGAACAAAGTACATGCTTCCTGAGTTTAAACAGCAAAAAATGAATGCAAAACATAACTATATAAAAATAAGTTCATGATCTCATGATCTAATATAATGTGCTTATTTTGGGTAATATGATTTTTTTGTGTTCGCATTTGGTGTGTCCTTTTGTCTTTTTATATCCTGGTAACTATTTAAAGGACATTGCGTGACAAAGTGCAATTACAGAAAGATGAAGGTGAAGGTACAAGAAAAATCCCCTCACACTGAGATGTATCCGTGGTGAAAGTCCCCTGCAGCTGATCATTTCTGAGGCACAGCATGTTTTGTAGTGTATTGTTTCATGAAAGAATTAGTATCATTTCCTTTGGGCTTTTCGTTGTTGCTAATATGCAGGTCATACCTAACAGATACATCACTGAAACTGAGCTTGGGACTGATCCTAGCAACCTTAAGTGTCTTAATCTTCCAGTGGATTTCATTAATGTACTCCCTGATAAAGACGATCAAAAACGGCGGAGGTCTGAATGTAGTTACAAGATTATGTCTATTCTCTACAATTTTAAACAATATTTCTCACTCTTTTTTTCTAGTACCAACAGCGTTCTACTTTTAATATAGATAAGGGGGTATATATAATGGGGTCCCAAAGTCTGAGACCACATCATGAAAATCTGGTATTTTTAATATTTAAATGTAACTATTTTTAATATTTAAATATTTACTATTTAAATGTAAGCACATGTGTGATACTGACCATGTTAACTGCTTTGTACAAAAGGTCAGATTTTCCTCATGCCTAATCTCTTCTACTGAAGCTTGTGTTTAGACGACACGCCAATGGATTCGATCTAAAATGGATCAAAAGGTTTTGCACAAACTTGTGGAGTCCATGCCAGCTCGAGTGCACACTGTCGTTAAAGCAAAAGGGGGACGTACCAAATACTAAGAAAATCTAAAATTCATGTAAATATTTCAAAGATTATACTTTTCCCTCAAACTGTTGTCAATATTATAATTTCTTTTAATGAAAATTGTTGTATTAAATTAGAAAATAATGCAAAATAGAAGCAAAAGGTGATCACGAGGGTCTGAAAACCTGGGGTGATATATTTATCTACATGAAATAACTAGGGGTTCCCCTTTACACGGACCTTTAAAACCTTTAAATATCAGGTGTAGTCTATCACAGAATGGTCCTGCCAACACACACGCAGGCACGTACGATCCCCTCCACCGACATATTCCCATGATTCCCAGCATTCCCAGTGAAAACAAGTAACTTCCTCTCCACCCACGTCCCCTTTCACCACAATAATAAATAGATGGCTTCTGGAGGGCAATGGGAAGTCTGTCTCCAAAATAAACAGCACACAGGAAGAAGCGAGGAAGGGAGAGCTATATTCTTTGGAGGAGATGCAGGGGATTTTGAAAGGGAAAATGAGAAAATTTCACCAACAGTCATCTATCAATATCTAATGAGATTGTATGTAACCTGTCACGGATATCGTGTGTCTAGCCAACAAGGAAACTTTCTAGTCCATTATTATTCCATTGCTAATTTTAGACCAGCTATTATATGACTTTCTGGAGGATATGATCTATTAGAAATGTGCCATTACGTGAGATAAGATACTTTGGTGGTGTTTTTTTTCCACAGTGTTGGAAGTCTTTCCTTTCCAAAGCTTTGTCACTGTTATTCACTTGATTGACTACCACTAATGAGGGTTCAGCTTCACTGCCTTTAAAATCCTCATAGAACCTCCACACACACATAAAGCAGAAACAGACTGTGAGGTGTGAGGAGCTGAACTGCTCAACCATGATGCTCTGTGTGTTGCCATAACATAGCCAGGATGTCACAGCTTCTCACTCGGAGGTCATTATGGACAGATGTTAGACCTGATTCAGACTGAAAGGGATTAGGACTGCAACCCACAGTGTGTAAAAAAAAAAAAAAAAAAAAAAGCCAGTATTCAGCTTTACACTCTTATAAAAACAAAAATATGAAGCCAGGATTTTAAGGCACTTGTCATATTTGTCACTGGGATGTTACCCAGAACAGTATGACTTTTTTAACTTTAGTTAGTTAAAAGGGTAATTATAAGAAAATTTTACTGAAGTACCAACCTGGACCTGAAGGGCCACTGATACAGATTCTAGCCTTTGAGACTACATTTACATTGTTTGTAACTTTTTTTTTCCTTATGTGAGAATATTTAGATACATTTCCATTACCATGTTTTTAATCATTTATATCATTCAAGGTCAATCATCACCCATTCAACATCATAAAGTACATGCTAATTTTTAAATTTAAAGTCGCTGAACAAAAAATGAAAATATTCATGTACTGGCTTCACGAAGTAAAGCAGTTTCTCCATACTCATTAACATAGAATTAACAGTGACATCCACTGCCATATTAGTGAGACAGATTTAATTTCCTCAACCATTTAAATAAAAGTCTTATAAATGTACTATGACCATGAATGTACAATTCTTTATATCCTTATTTTACAAGTCATAAAAACAACAAACCAAATAATATCTACAATCACTAGTCAAAATACAATGTCAAAGTTAGAAATGTCTTAAGATTTTGGGATCTTTTTGGGATATACTGTAAGTAGTACTGTAAATAGAATTTAGTTTTATAATGGATAGTGCTGGTCAAAGAAATATTTTCTGACTTAGTGACATGTGACTTCATACACAAATTATTTGGCAAGTAATATGACTCTAGAATGTTGTAACTGTAAATCAAGTATATGAGACTGAAATACATTGCAGTCTGTTTTAATTTGTATTTGATATGTATTCACAGTATATCTGTATTTCAGGAGACTATAAAGAATAAGACATGTGAACATTATCTTTTGTAATGTCTTATTAAGTACTTTGCATAATTTTGTAGTTAAAGACTTTTAACCAAATTTAAAGGTTTGTGATGCAGAGATATCCCTGGATGCTCCGTATCTTTCCTGCTCAATCCTTAATCCGCTTGTAAAACAAAAGAGAAAAGAAGAGCTTTATTCTTTTCAGCAAGTGAAGTATATGTTCATGGTGATTGTGGATGGGTAATTGACTTGCCTAGTCAAGAAAGCTATGCTTTTCAGCTGGTATAAACTCTGTAGCTTATTTAAGGTCTTCAGTTTTCCCTCACCATTAGGCTTTCAGCTTTTTACAATCAGGTATTTGTTTGTAATGTTAGTAATAAAGATAAACTCCACAGGAAGTCATGTGTGTCTGTGACATCATGTTTTACACAAGAGGTTTGTTGTGAATCATGAGCAGTTCATTTTCCCTTCCATTTCTCTGTCCATCACTCCCACTTCCTTCACTTAATCTTTCTTTTAAACTTTGTATCCTAGAGCTCCCCATGCTATTTTAAGAAATGTGTATCAAACTGTAACTCAACATTTCAGTTACTGACACCCAGATTTGGGTGCCATCATTTAGTAAACCTAAACAAATAAAGACTCCATGCATTGATAAAACAATAAAAAAAATTATAATTTAAAAAAACTAAATGAAAATATTATGTCACTGAAAACAAAGTGGCTACATTATGTCCCTCATCAGTGGTGGAGAATGTTCTCACTGTTTACAAAGATTCAAAATTGTGTGTTAATAATAATCAGAGACTAAACACTCCATTAACCATTTTACAGGAAAGGTGGGCTATGGACCATTAGCTCAGCATTTGTTGGACTTTTTACGACTACCTTAGCTCTATGTACAGTGCTGTAGGAAAGGGAAGAATGGAAGAAATAAAAACAATGAAGATGCTTTATTTGTCCTTGTGGAATTTTATTCATTTATTAACTTTCATTGAAGCTTTTTACACACCAGATGGCTGTCTAATTACTCTCAAACCTTTATGTACATTTTGTTAATGTTTGAATACATGGATAATTTCAAGCACTGCCATGGCAAGATACTATAACAATATTAATTTAATATTAAGCACAGTGACATAGTAGCTAGCATGCTTGCCTCGCACCTCCAGGGAATTGTTGGGGGTTCGATTCCTGCCTCTGCCCTGTGCTTCGGGGGTTTTCTAAAGTTACTCCAGTTTCCTCCCCAGTCAAATGACATGGGTTGTAGGCTGAATGGCATCTCTAACTTGTCCGTAGTGTGTGAATGGTTGTGTGATTGTGTCCTGCGATGGGCTGGCCCTCTGTCCAGGGTGTCCCTCGCCTTGTGCCCCAAACTCCCTGGGATAGGCTCCAGGCTCCCCCGTGACCCTGTGTAGGATAAGCAGTACAGAAAATGGATGGATGGATAGTAATAATATTTCCTTTGTGTTCAAGATTAGACAGAAAGAATAAATCAGCAGACTGTACCCAATTTGTTTGGGTTTTTTTAACAGCAAGGCTACAAAGAGATCTATGCTCTGATAATTTTGATAGATGTCTAATTAGATTTATAATTTGTTTTGTCAGTTAGTTTCCCCCCGGGTCCCTCTCTTGTGTGCCCTGTGAGTTCTCAATAGTAGGATAGAGAAACACAGCTGTCTTTTAGTGCCCCCCCAACACAGAGAGCAACCCTGATTCACTTCAGCTCACAAGTTCCTGATTACTGTTTCAGAACCTTTAGACAGTCATTTTAGAGCCAATTTAGATACTCTGGAAATGGTATAATGTATTGAATATTTTTATTTCCTATTAAATTATTTGCAATATATCCAATCATTGGAAGGACATATGCCATACTATTTGGTTTTATTACATATGTAACCAAAAATCTAATACATTATTTAAAAAGGAATAGCTAAACTTTTTAAACAAATACAAATACAGGAAGTACAGGAAATAGGAAGCACATTTTTTTGTGAAAGCTTGTCAGAAAGCTTCACTGGGCAGCTGATTGAGAGTAAAGTGCAATGGGACTGGGGATGCAAAACATGGGATGCAAAAAAAATGCAGTTGCTAGCAAATTTGAAGCTTGCAGGAAAAAAGAAAGACCACATTCATTAACTTGAATGTTCAATGCTGCATGTTGCATTTACAGCATTCGCTCATTCATTCATTTATTCTTAGTAACTGATGCAGTGGTTTAAATTAGGCTACTACTTTGTTTTTATTTGAGAAATACAATCAACTAAATTTGTTAGAAAATATCGTAGGCAGGTACAAACAAAAACAACTGCATGAGCTGGATTAGAAAACAGTCCTGCGGACATTAGTCGAAACCAATTATGAACTCAAGTGATTTGGCTGACAGCCAGAATTCACAGACCATACTGACAGTTCTGGCATTTCTACCTCTGGGTTTTTTCCAGTGTTTTGCAATGTTTCTGGAGACATAGTGGTGGGGTTCACATTTGATTTAAATTTTTAAAAAAAATTAAAAACTGGCTAGGTTTTGGCTGCCTACAGAATACAGGTACATATTCCAATATTTGGATCACTAATCAGATACAAATACAAATAGTGGTATTGCTTTACACCCCTAGTTTCCATATTTCATGCTCTAGTCTTGAATTAATTGCATATTATAACTACAATAGGACTGTACTAGAAAATTCCACATGAACAGCCCTCTCTATTGTGCCCACTACTTCAGAAGTTGTAATTGTCAGACAGCTTCAAATTCATTCAATTATGTCAAGTTGTGACATAATGTTTCTCAGAATGGCAGAGTCCATGGACGTTAAGTTTGTATTCAAAGCTAAAAGTAATTCCAGTGCATAGTGCCTTACATAAATATGGAAGAAGCTGGACTATGGTTGTCCTGTGAACAGCTTCTTCCATCTGAACTCACAGCTCAGATGGAAGAAGCTGTTCACGGGACATCCATAGCCCAGACTCTATAAAGTTGGGTTTTATAGAAGACTGGTGAGACAAAATCTACTTTTGAAAAGGAGCCATATGAAGTTCCAAGAAGAGAACCTGTTCCAGTCTGCAAGAGACTTGAGACTGGGGTGGACGTTCACCTTCCAACAGAACAACAAGACGACAACAAGCATACTGCCAAAGCTATTTGTTACCAAGACACCTGGTAGAAATGTTGATTTCCCCCTGCAGTTTTCTCTTGTTTCCCCTCTTACTTTGCCTAAATAAAAGGTGCTAGCTAGCTAAATTGTTAGCCTCAGTCATGACCTAGCTCCCATGCGTAGTTCCACATCAACAGGGTTTTTAATAAGTCTATGGGCTCACACCTCTGTACATTCAGAGGAGTTTTATGAATGACAGGAACTTTTCTCTTGTTTCCATTGATAAAAGACATGTGTGTACGTGTGTGTGTGTGTGTGTGTGTGAGAGAGAGAGAGAGAGGGCGGGAGAACAAGTATGTGTGTGTCAAGCAGAAAGAGAGAAAGAAAAGGAGAGAACTTGTGAATGTGTATATTAGTAGACCTGTCGCATTCTTTGTAGTTTACACTGACTTATGTAACCAGGTAATGGAAGATGTATCAGTGTCAATGAAGCATGCCAAACTGGATTGGCCAGGTGGGAAGGAAGAAACACGTGAGTTCTCTATAATCTTTTGCTTCTCGCACGCATACCTGTACACCTCCCACACTGTCCCTGTTCAACCCCCAAACACTATCAGATGTCACTACATTTTGCAAGTGCATCATTCGGTGTTCATGTGCAGCCGGCCCTCAATATTGTATTCACTACATCTTCTGAAGCACAATAAATGTGATAGAACAAAACTGAAATGCATTAACTCTACACACTCCACAGACCTGATAAATTATTGCAACTATAGATGCTGTAAAGATGTGTCATCTTCTTACACTATGTGTGTGGGTCTGGGTCTATGTGTGCCTGTAGGTCTGTCCATTTCAGTTTGTCTACCATCTTATGCCTATTAGCACTAAGCCTGTTTCTAATAATCCAAACTTGGCCTGTACTGACTGTAGGCACTGAAGTGTGGTCTTCTTCCAGGCAAAAATCCTGGCAAAAATACTTTTTTTTGTAAAAATGTATTACTGTTTGCTTTTAATATCCAAATGTTTGATTTCTCTAAAATATATATTTAAATAGCAGTCTAACAAAACTACACACGCTGTATGAGTCAATATTTACAAGATGTCATTTGTTGCCTTTAGAAAATTCAAGTCCTTTTTTCATATATTTGTATAGCAATAAATGATAAAAGAAAAGTGTTGTATGCCATAATATATGAAACATTAACACATGATTCATATAGACACTATAAGTGCACTATAAAAAAGTGTACACTTCAGGTTGCTGTAATATTTTCAAACCTACATGCGTTTGTTGTATTGCTTGTGCAAGCCTTGTAAAAGTTAATGCATGCACAGCTCTCTGTTATTCCAGAAGATTACTTTAATCTGATTATGTAAAAGTACAGTAGTACTGAATACAGTAAAGTATTCAGTATTGTATCCTGATGCTTAAAACTGGATTTTAAAGTGAGTGCAGGCATTCAGAAGATGACCAAATATTCCCATAGTCCCATGACAAAAGCCGTTGAGTTAATCATACCACACTACTTTGCAGCTTTGTTGTGGGTTTTTTTTTTTTTTGTCAGTGGACATGTAGGGTTAGTAAGATGAGCCATTGTACATTTATTGTTGCAGCACACCACAGGCTCCACCCCAGCTGCTCTCTGTTTGACTATCTTCTCACGAAAGACCCATGAAAGAGAGGGAGGAAGGAGGGGGAGAAGTGTTTGTGTGTGAAGAAAGACAAAAGGAGGAGGGGAAGGAGTTTGCTGTTGCTTCTTTCCCCACAAGGCTGCACCTGGAACATGTAGCTAGCATGCTTTGCTAGGTAGATTAAGAAGATTAAGGCTACATTATTTTGACAGTTTGGGCAGTAGGCGTAAGTCTTTCTAAACAATTTGCGCAACCTCATATCTCTTATTTATCTATTATCTATTTTGCATTTCTTCAAAGTTCTCTTTCATTTCTGTGCGGCGACATTTATACAATATATACATGTATTTACATTAATGGTTTAATAAAATACTCACCTAGACTGTACACAGGACATGGATAAAAACTTTGGAAACATAAAAAGGTAAACAATTGCAAAGGCGGTTACATCAGTGAGTCACATTAGGTGGAATCGTAATTAACAGGATGTTTCATTAATAGAGGAGCTCTGACTATGCCGTTGAAGTTATTCACTCTGACTTCTCGTTCCTTTGACTTTATCCGACTTATTACACACAGACCAGATGTCTGTGTCTGGTGACATTAATTATTAAAAAAATAGTTTTGTGATGTTGCTTAACTATGCAGAGAATGAATACAGCACCTGAGGTGGACAATTTTCAAGAAGAAGTGATTTTATGTGAAAACAGCTACCTTTCTGTGAGCTGCAAAATGCTGCTGTTTTGCATAGACAAGTAAAGAACACTAAAACCGTAAAAAAAAAGTATTAAAGTCTGATGAGTTACCCCTTTTTTTCCTACATCCGGATGTGTTTACGTTTGAACAAAGACAGAGGGTGCCTTCAACCCACAGTGGCAGTTGCCAGCTGTCAAACATGGTGCTGGATCTTTAATAGTAAGGGCAGCCATTTTGTGGTAGTCATCAGGTCTGATGATTGCTCACTAATGGCAATATGAGGACCAGGTGCAGCCTATAGTACAACACTGTTTCCTTACAATGATCCCATATTCTAAGATAATAGCCCCATGCAAATGGCTAAAATAATCAAGAGTAGTGTCTTGAAATTGCAGTTAAAAGAACCAGAGTGCTTTCCATGACCTCCCCAATCACTGGATATAAACATTTCTGAACCCTTATAGAACACAGGTCTTGAGCACAGGGGTGGCCTTGCACCTTATAAGTTACAAAATATCAACATTACATTATATGTTTCCAGTAAGCCTATACACTGTATATCACTTCCATGGAAGGATATAAATCTTAAAATCTACATTGTGCATTTAAAGGCACAAATGTTGCCTTGTGTCAACAGATAAACAGATAAAAACAGATAGCCTGCTGTGTTTAATTTGCCACAAATAATAGAATAAAAAGGGTTAAATGTAATATCAACTTCAATAATGCATTGGTGTTCAACTCAAGAAGTGATATGCATTTGCTCTTGACATTACTACTAAAATGAGGTGATGTTGCCATAATTTATGTTTACATACTGTATCATGGCATTAAATTAAAAAAAAAGTTACTTTAGGGTAATCCCTTAAAATCCTGGGTTATTATTCAGCAAAGCATATTATTCTCTATCATGAATTATTCAGTAACTACAGTGGAACTAATAAGAAAGGCATTTAGTTAGAAGAGTAAAGGATGTAAGTCTGGACCCGCTGACGGCTCCTGCAAGCTTTATGGATTCATTATTCATTATCACATCTCAGTTGGATTCTTGACCATAGTCCTGGCTGCAAGGCAAACCACGGGTTTATATTAACATGCTTGGTTCTAATTCATTATCGTTTGTATTGTAACAACTGACGAAGGGACTTCCATGGTGGGTATTCTAAGTAAACTGATTTTTTTTTAAATGTGTGTAATCAATGATTGTTGATAGGATGAAACTTTCTGTGAGGCGATGTTCATACAGCATTTATGGAAGGAGTCTCCATTGTCAGTACTTTGTTACAGACAAAGGTAAAACTGTAACTTTACGTTTTCCGAAAAGGGAAGTTCTTCAGGACAGAATGCTTTGGTTACATGACAAGCTGCATTTTTTTAATTAATTTAAAGAGAGAGGGGGGAAAAAAAGAGAGAATGACTTTATAGCTGTTATACTGTAAGTGATAACAGGAACTTGCTTTGTAAACGTTCCACAACAATAAATGTAACTATAAATGGAAAAAAAAAGTATATCCTTTATCTAATTAAAAAAGTTCTTAGCCTTTGCCAAATTGTTGTGGTATTAGAGGAATAAAAAAAAACTTTGGAACATGCTGTTAATGGAGGAATAATTTATTGTGGTAACACATCAAGTGGTCCATATTCTCTTATTATCCAATAATAATAATGAAGTTTAGTCCTCAGTCACTCATGTATCTGTTGTTGTTTTTTAGCACAATATTAAATTTATCTTTACTGAAATTACACATTCTCTTTTTTTCACAGCACGTTGAATTTATTTGCAAATAATGAGTAGATACACAGGCATATATGCACAGAGAGCCCTTTGTAAATGAATATTTCTTTCTAATAAGCCCACTGAAAACCCTTATCTAGACAGGCCAACACCAAACCATTAGCAGAAATTAGCTTGATGAGTGGCACAACAGAAAAGCATTCACCTTCTGGTTGGGAGAACATGAGTTTGAATCCTGATTCCACAACCATCTGTGGCTGGGAGACCAACAGAGGGAAATTGGGCATACTCTGTATGTGGGTATAGCTCCCTACCGTAAGATAGGAAGGGGACATTTAGTGATCGGTGAACACCCACAGAGACTGGAGTGAATACGTTTTCTAGGCAGATAGCTCTTACCTCAATGTGTATTACACTGCCCCGCGACACAGAATGAGCAGCAGTTTGAAAAGATTTGGTTGGCTGGCTTCTTGTGTCTGTGAAAGAAATGAGAAAGATCTAACAGTACAGCTTCTATATGTTTATTTTTCTTCATTCTGGACACTTTGGTTTCATCTTTACTTGAGGGGCTAAAGGGTAAAACCTCTCATATGGTAGTCTACAGGGATGGGAAATAAGTATTCAAACACATTTGTTTTTGTTATTTAATACACCTCCAGTGTATATATTAACTTCAAATTTACACACATCTATTGATATTGGAATTAAATTAAATAATGAAAACAAAAGTGTACTTATTTCCCCTCACTGTTTATTAGATATGTGGTGTATAAGGTTATTTTGGTAAGGTTTGGAAAATAAGCAAAAACCTCTATAAATANTGATCATATATTTTAAGCAAAATCAGCTGTCAGTGGGTGGCAGTTCAGCTCCTTTGCACACAGGCTGACTCAAATACTTAAAACAGACAGGTGAAATGTCTCACACCTCCAGTGCATTAGCATTATTCTTGTGCTGCCTGCTGAACAGACTTGCTAAGTGTCTGCTAAGAAAGCAGACCGAAACTAAAGCTGTGAAGTGTGAAGGTCTTTGTCTAAGTAAATATTGGTTACCATAGCACAAACCAGGCACATACATGACAGTCATGAGATAATGCAGATTGAAAAGAACTGTCTGTCTTACACAAATTAACAACTGTGTTCTGCATCTCGAGTCTGAAGTGATCAAGCAGGTCCCATAGGGTGACATTTCTTTTGTTCTTTTATTTTACTCTAACGTTCCATTGTAGGTGCACAGTGTTTTGTTAATTTCATACAATATATTTGTAGCTTTTCTGTTACGCCCCAAAGTAACCCTCCCACAGGATCAGCAGTATGACAAACAAAGCGTTCTGTAATTATCAGCTGCTTAATGTTAGTGCTGACAGATCAGCACGCTAGCACGTAAGATCCTCCAATTTTGAGTGTTGTGATGAATCTAGCGCTTTTGCTGGGACGCAGTAATGAACTTTTGCTATGATTTTGTTTACACATTGCTAATTGATGTTAACGTGCCAAATGCACTTGGGTCTGTATTTACCCTTCTGGACTTCATCTGTCATTTTTCACACTTTCTTAAGTGTTTCAGACCAGCCCTACAGGGGCACATGAGTTTTTCTACTGGTTTAAGCATCTGATTTATTTCGGTGATTTCCCTGATTTAAATTAGGGATGTAAAAAAATACAAATGCATTATTCTGAATGAATACATGAATAATGTGTTGTAAACAGATACTCATAGGACCACGTGATAAGGTACAAGAAAATATTCGAACGGTCTTTCCGGGTGTCCCGTAGACTAACTCTGATTTTCCACACGTTTGAACCTGGGATCCTGTGATACACAACAAAAATGTTGTGCAAGCAGGAAGTTTTTCTTTCATGTAGGTATAGACAACAGTCCGATATTCAGCTTGCAATATACAGAAAGAACATATTCATTAATATAAACATGCAGTGTTCATTCATTCATCTTTTTTAAATTAGGCTGCAGCTTTGTTTACAATTTTGGAAATATAACCGAAATAATTTGGTTACAATGCATCTCAGGCAGGCGCAAACAAAAATAATAACTGCATGAGCAGGATTTAAAAAAAAAAAAACAGTCCTATGCACCTCTGTAGTTATTTGACCTCACTAAATCGACTTAAACTCCTTGACTCCTCGGTCTTAAGTCTGTGGTACGATTGTTGCTACCGTAAAGTACGCCTGCTTTGCTTTTTTTCCCCTAGTGTTTCCCCATGTTCCGAAGGCATAATGCTAGGGTTCATATTTAACTCAAAAAAGAAAATGAAAAAGTAAGAAAGAGGTTTAGGCCACACCCACATCAGGTTTAAATCCAAACACAGCTTGAATGCAATCTTCCAATCAGCCAATCAAGTGGCAGCAGCACAATGCACAAAATCATGCAGATACAGGTGAAGAGCTTCAGTTAATGTTCACATCACACATCAGAATTGGTCTCAGTGACTATAGCATGGTTGTTGGTTCTAGACAGGCTGGTTTGAGTGTTTCACAAACTGCTGATCACATGGGATTTTGATGCACAGTAATGTTTAGAGCTTACACAGAATGGTGCAAAAAAAACTGGAGCGGCAGTTCTCCAGGCAGAAAAGCTTCTTTGATGACAGAGGCCAGAGGAAAGCAGCCAGACAAGTCATTCTCCTCTGAGTGAGACTTGGCAGTTGAAGACTGGAAAAATATTTGCTGGTTCATTGTCCAATTTCGGTGAGCCTGTACCTGCTGTAGCCTCAGATTCCTGTTCTCCGCTGACAGGGCTGGAACCTAAGTGGTCTTCCGATGTCATAGCCCATCCTCCTCTAGGTTCAACTTGTTACGCATTATGAGATGCTTTTCTGCTCACCACAGTTCTAAAGAGTGGATACTATTTGAGTTACTATACCTTTCCTTTCAGCTCAAACCAGTCTGGCTATTCTCCTCTGACCTCTTTCATCAACATTTCACATTTCATCACCTCAGTTCTTCACAACCTGCATTGTGCAACATAACCAAAACAAACTGTTTTGTAGCTGTTCAGACCCAGGGTTTTTATTAGCACTGCATTATCTAATCAGAATGAGCACAAAGGAGCATGATGGTATCTTGAACACATATTTGAGTTATTTTGGGAAGTCTTTTACCCTCATCGCCTAGTGATGATTGTATTGCTCTGTTTGTAGGAGACTGTGTGAATATATGTTTGCTGTGTTTTGGTTTGTTGCTCTGGTGTTTTTGAAACAAATAAAAACCAAAAAGCTCTCAATTGCTTAAGGAGTACGCTATGGTGTCATTTTGTGTGCGTCCATTATCAATATGGTACATAGTATTTTAGGAAAAACAACACATGGTATACAAATAAGAAGAAGAAAATATGTGCTACTGATTTGTTTTCAGAGGCTCTAGTATAGTTTACAACTGAGACTTTATATTCACACACAAATTAGCCATGACAGCATGTACATCTGCATTGTGTCTAGATTAGAGAGAATCAGTGAAGGAGGCAGGACCTGTCACAGAGGAAGAGTCCATAAAATCCAAGGTCTTGTTTTTTTGACTGTATTATCTGGCATAATACCAAATGGATTTGTGCTTTCAAATTTTAAAAGTATTGCGATGTAAAGGATATTAATTAATGAGATTTAAGGACATTAATATAAGGGTTATTTTCCAAAGGTGATCAATCATAGTTGAAGCAAATTAAGTACATTTATGCAAGACAGATTTTAGATTTTTAGATTTTAAAAAATAAATAAATAATACAGCCACTACATGCAGGCATATTCCAAAATGCTGTAATTCCTACACATTTAAATGTGACAGTAGTCTGTGCATAATTTCAAATTCAATTACATGGAGTACACTTTCACTGTTCAAACTTCAAGACTTTTTTGCTGCTACCAGCTTGTAGGAAATATATCACAGCTGAGTCATGTAAACGGCCCTTTTTTCTGTGTCTTGTGTCTTCCTGCTCTTCATTACACAGTTAACAACGACTAATCGAAAAAGGCACCTTGGTCCACGATTATTCAGCACAATTTCCTACTGTAACTGCTGTGAATTAGGATTACTCTTCTGTGACATCATTTTTCCTGCTGCTGTTTGGATGCTTAGCATTTTGCCCTGAAGGTTTATCAGTACAGAGCTGCATTGTGCTGAAAGAAAAAATGAAATCTGGTAGCTGAAATACCAGTTTCATTTCCAGAACATGTGGAATAATTACAAGTTAGGATGTCTTGTATTGCAGAAAGAAACACAAACACAGACATTTACAAACCAGTGCACATCATCAACAAAGCAAATGATAAATGCACGTATTCTTCCTGTATTTTTATTGCAAACTTACATTCTCTTATAATGAATTTTCAATGTCAACATTATTTATTTGTCAGCAAGTACTTCAAAGAAAATCAAATAACTAAAAACTTTAACCCCCAGCTTCTGGAAGCTCCAAATGAAAAATGTTGTCTTAGTGAGGACACAATTGACTTCAC
>CM074947.1:9600189-9623637 GCA_037577455.1 Pangasius macronema
CCAGACGCCATTATTGAGGACCGTATAGGAGAGTGGCTAGACAGAATCCATTGCTCAAGAAGAGCCATATGAAAGCACAAGAGTGACACCATACCATATTTAGGCAAAGCTCTATGTGTGGTGCAAACCTAATGCAAGCCATAGCTCAATTAGTACCATTACTACAGTGAAATATGGTGGTGGCAGCATCATGCTCTGGGGGACGTTTCATCTTCAGGACCTTTGCTTCTTGTCAAAATTGAAATGAATATGAATGGCGCAAAATACAGTGGGATATTAAATGAGAACTTGCATCAGTTTCCTAAAGAAAAATGAATGCTTTGGAGAAACTTCACCTTTCAGCAGAACAATGGTTCCAAACACAAAGCCAAGGCAATGCAGGAGTGGTTAAAAAAATGCTGAATAGTCTACAGTGGCCAAGTCAAAGCCCTTAAGACTTAAAGCTGTTATTGCAGTAAAAGGTGGTTCTATCAACTACTAATCTGAAGGGGTTGAATAATTATGTTTTTGTTTTTTTTCTATACATCTGCTGACAAACACATTTTGACTTTGGAAATATTGCATATTGTTTGCAATAAGAATACTGGCTGCAACAATCTGTGTAAGTGTCAATTGTAATCCAGATGAATCTGATGACTTTTAAGCAGGTTAAATACTTTTGCAAGGCACTGTATTTATTTGGTGAAATCCATGAGCTGGTCTTATTAAATTGAATCTGGTGTGATAGTCTCCCATATTAGTAACCTCCAAGGACAATGTACAGCTTAATTAATTAATCATATCATGTACATCCATGTGTCATGTGTTTGATTTATATAGATATTGTTCAATAAATCATTTATTTATTTATTGTGTACATGATCTATTTTTATGTTTTCGGCAAATCAGAGGGCATCTGGCACCTATGTAGCTTTATGCTTCAGAGAGTTGTGTTTTGCATCAGTACTTAGGAATGCTAAGAAAAAAATACTAATTAAATTACCGCATACATCACCAACTCTAAATTGCACGCTAAAGAAAATAAACATGAAATAGCTTCGAGTCACTTCCTCTCTCAGTTAAAAACAAGCATTATTTCCTTAAAAAGAAAACTGGTCGGCAGAGTGGATCAACAGCTTCTTTGTTCAGCTGCTACACTTTGACCGCAAGTATGAGTGGGTTGTAGGTCATGTTTCTATCACTCAGCTGGGATGAGTAGGAGGGATGACAAGCCATCATTCATTAGAAAAGTTATCAGTGTCCTGCTCTCTTGACCAGGACAATGTGGGATGGCTACTGGAATGAACTGATAATTGAAAGAATCGCGGTGCCTTTAGCATCAACCCCAACTCTTGATCTTTTTTCCCCTTTGATCTTGCCTTTCTTTTCTACTCCCTGTCTTTGTTTCTGTATCAGTCACAGACTCAAAATGCCACACTAAAGCTCCCTGGTTTCCCTTTTTCCATCTGTTTTTCATGGACACTCATCTTCACTCTTACTGTGCTTATATTATAGCCCCATTACTGTGTGGCCAGAATAATTGTTAAAGCAACCACCTGACTAGATATAAATATTCATATAATTAATAGTGATTTATTTATATTAATGATACATCACAGTGTTTTATTCCTCTTATACCACAGCTGTTTATCAACAATTGCAATTTCTTCATTTATTAATGAACACCGATATATATATTTTTTTTATATGGAACAACTCTGAAACAAGTTTTTCCTTTTATCAGTTACATTATTGCATCTATACTATACACAGTCATTCCCTTACCAGTCTCTCTTTTTTTTTTCTTTTTCTAAACAAATGCAGCTTGTCATATTATTGAAAATATTATTTCACTGCGAAGTGATCCGTGGACTTCTGAGAGGGTACAATCTTTTGGATGACTACCAATGTTTCTCGACTGTGACCTCTCGACTACGAGGAAAGTATAATGTTAAATATCAATGATTCCTGGTGTGTCTTTGTTAAATAACATCAATTTTGATGTAAAAACTTTCTATCAAAAAAAATACCATAGATAATACAATAGTCCATTAATGTCTTGCAGTTAAGTTAAACCCTTAAGTTTCATATTCATGCTTTTAGACACATAGCCAACTAATGTCATATGTTTTTGTGTGGACTGGGTAGTGTGTCTTCCAGAGCCACAACAATGTGTGCTTTCACAACCCACAATCTAACTGAACCCTGGTAACTAAACACAGCACACTGTAATCTCTCAGTGCCATGCAACCTGAGGTCATGGTGGAAATTTAGAACACAAGAACAGAAAAGACAGAGCGACACCTGTGTATTTTAACGAAAGGTGTGATACAGGAGGACAACAACAGAGAAACCAGCTACTGCGGCTGTGAACTAATAGCATGACATGTTGAGCTGATGTCACTATGAGGCCCAAAAAAAAAAAAAAAACCTGTGTGGAAATCACCTAAACATGAGTGCTACATTATTTTCTGCAACGTCATTTTGTGGTATCTGAACAGACTGTGTTTGTGAAGTGTGAAATTAGTTAGTTAATCTAGTTCTAACTCATCAACTCTAACTCAGGATATTGACAAAAGCATTGCATTCTCATGTTTCTCATAGTGACTACATGGCAGATACAAAATCTTGGATTTGACCAAACAGACTCTAGCATCGTCAGTATTCATCCAGTTGTATATGTTATATATGTACTACTCTGATAGAAGAAAGAAAGACAGCTTTGATGGTAGATGCATTTTTTATGTCTATATTCTTTTTTGTTTAGGTTTGTTTAGGTTTTAGGTTTCCTTCTAAAACACTGTGACCAGGGCTTTATTTGTTTCTGTGAATCCATGTATACTAAACATACTTTGCATGCTACCACTGTTTTCCATATGGACTTCATTCAGGCTGTTAATGTAAGTACAAATTCAACTGAACAGTCCCAAAAGGACGGAACCGAAAGTAGTGAAAAGACAACAAATGACAATGTGACAAGAAAAACTCGTCATCAAAAAATGATATTATCATGCGTGTTGTAGCCACAGCACTTTTTAGCTAAAAATCTCAAACTACATACTTTGAAAAATAAAAGTTTATAATGCAGAATTTAGTTTGCAGTGCAGTCTTTAGGAACAAACCACCCCTCCTATTTATCACTGTTGGGTTTTTTTTAGCTGAATGGTCATGAGATGAATGGTAATGCTCCTGAGCTCAGTGTGGTATTTAGGAGAAACTGTCGGAGGACCCATAAAAACGAAAATTCGGTAGACTACAGTACAAACAATTACAGAAGTTAGGATTCTTGACAACAGTGTCTACATACTTAATCAGAATGTTGTTGGCACACTGTTTTACAGCCACCCCTATGCATTCGCAGTGTTCAGTGTCATTGACAGCTGCTTGGCCTGAACTTGCAACTCATGGATACAACTACCAGGACTATTTCATGACTATTTCATGGTCATCTGGTACAAACAGTGTTCACTAACTATGAACACTGTTTGTACCAGTAGAAATGTATGATATAAATGATTACTTTGAATTACTTATTTTTCACTGCAGTGAGTTATGGCAATAATATACTAACACTGAGAAGGGAATTGTTGTTTCCTGCATCTATAAAATTCACGTGTCTATAAAAGCAGTGTGTTATTTAAAGTATTTTGACCGTGGGCATGATGACAACTGTTTCCTTTTCCTAGGTTTATCTTCTATAAATAATGCATTCACATTCATTTATGAGTTGATTCAGTTGGTGATGTATCTGTACTTGCATGTTTCTTATGATCAGTCCAGCCCTGAACAGGTGGAGGAATACTAAACCTTGTTTTCCAGGTGGGGTTGGTGTGTACCACAAATTAAATCTCTCTTGGATCATCAATCTCCCAGTGCCAGCAACCCAAATTCTACACCCAATTAGTCATAAAGGACACTCTAACTTTCCCAGTACTCATTTATTCTCAGTTACTGGGTAGTCCTACGATGACCCGTGACTGGTTCAAAAGTAAATATACTTTTGGGGATAATACTTGTTTGAACGAGGAATACAGATCCCTCATGCTAAAACTAATTTACACTTCATTTTTTTCATTCTATCCTTTTGTCTTTTTGTCTTTGCTTTAAGTCTTTTTTCTAGAAGTACTGCACTTCTAGAAAAAAAAGGTAAAATAATTAACCCTATAGGGTTCTTCAGTTTGTCCCTTTGGGGACACTTTTAGAGTGTTTCCTCATCACGGTTCCAAGTGGAATTCAAAGTTTGATTCTACGTGTTTGTTAATTTTAGTAAATGCATTAATTAGTCAATTTGAATACAGTATTTGAATGATCAACATGGACTTACTGCCTCTCTGCTCCCAAAATACCCGATCTAATCCAGCTTATGAAGCACTCCATAACTCATTATCAAGATATTGTCGAGTTTTGGGAGAAGACCAAGGTTGAAACTAGATGTGCTAGTCTGAGAAGTCATTTATTACAAGTTTTCATTTAAACCTCATTAAATGAACTTAATAAATATATTATTAAGTTTTTAATCTGATGCATAAACATGAATACATTATACAAAATTAATATATTATTTAACTAATAATTATAAATTAGTTAATTTAATTTAATTTAACTTTACGACGTGATGCACACATATTCGCAGTAGTAACTCTGTGGTTAAGGCTTTGGGCTACTGTTCAGTAGATCACTGTAAGTCACTTTTGATAGCATTCAGGCTTTGTAGCCTAAACATGCATGCATGAATGTGTTTGGATACCTGGCTTTAAAGAGGACGCTAAGGAAAGAGACTGCTTTTCTTCCACCAAAATCTATGACTATACCTGTAAGCAGAAGTTAAAGAAGAGCCCCTCATGTTCATTGATTTACTTACCTGAAATTCTAACTTCTTTTGATATGCACCAATAATCACTCACACGCCCTTATTACCGCTGTGGATCTGTGTGTGTTCAGAACAGCTCAGAATAGCTCAGATGTGACAGATGCTGTAGGCAATGGGTGCAGAACTAATGGGCAAGGCAACCTTGCTGGCCATCTGTCAGCACTTTCCAGGTCTTCATCAAAACACACACTTGCTGTTCCCTTCCTGTTGGTGGAGGTGACCACAAGACCAGTTCTAGGTCCTACACTTTAAAACACTTTTTCATTGCCTAAAGCATCTGACAAACAATCCACTGAGTTGAGAACAGACACTAACAATAAAGCCAAACAACAAAGACCACATATCATTCCATTCTTCACCTCAAATGCCTTAAAAGCTTCTTATTGGCACCCTTATTGAAAACCATCTCTTATCACTCATGCTCAAATCATGCAATGTATCAACCACAGGTCTTGACATGCATATAACAACAAATCAGATAAGCTCAGTAGTCAGCTGTAAAGTGAACAAAAAAGGCGCAGAAAGCTCACTGCATGCTTCCACATAGCATGATTTCTCTATGTGAGGAGGAATCTTTTTCAAAAGAGCAATATATGTTTACAAAGTAAAGGTGGTATCACTAATTCTTACATTAATTGGTTGATTCTATATGCATCTTTGTGTATTCACAGTTTTTTTTGGTTTTTTTTTTGTATATACTCACAGTTTGCCTCAACAATAAGGGTTCGACTTGCTATGGAGTTTATATGTAGACTGTAGTTCATGCATTCTCTTATGTACGATAAAACTTCAAGGCCTGTTTTAGTCTCCAGCACTAAATATGATGGCCTGTGTGATACTCAAGTCTCAATAAATAACTGGATACCTTTTACCTATTTAGGTCTTATTTATTGACATTGATCTTGATATATTAAAAGGCATTCAGTGGGAGCTGAAGTTGCACAATCCCAGGATATTTGGACCTGTTATTTGTCTTTCCTCCTATGTTTAGGGTTTCTTATATATCTGAGGCATTTGAACATAGCGCATGTGCCTGCAGCTCTGGCCACCCACCAAGATGAAAAGGAAAATAAGTAGCGTCTGCCTGCAGAGCATGCAGAAAAATATCAAACATTACCCCCCCCATCCCCGAGTTCAGTCGATGCCCCTCGCTGCCACTGCACAGGTGTCACTGAAAAGCATAGATTACATATGAATTGTAAACATATCCATTAGAATGAAGGCAGAGCTGTTTGCAGTGATCTGCAGGATCCAGTACCTCAGGCAATGGGCTGGTTTTTTCAGTAGCTGAAAATAGGTTAGCAAGCTCTCACACACTCCCTGTTTCCTGAAACCAAGGTTTACAGAACATTTCTAAAAGTGATTGGCATTAATAGAATAGCTTTCACAGGGCTTGGCATCTGGGCTATGAGCAGTATCCTTGTGCGTGAGAAATGACCAGAGTTGTCACTATGAGTGCAGTATGTACTGACACATTTTTGCGTGTGAACCTTTGGCACCTGGCCAGGTGTGTGAGCACGCTAGCGGGTGAGGCTCAGCTTACATAAAGTTCATGGGCTCTCGAGGAGGGAATCAGAAACTTGCAGTGGCCTAATTTCCCAGCATCTTTCAGAGGCATTACATTCAGAGATAAATAATAAAATTTTGTGTGTGCCTTTATGTAGTCAGCATGTAAAATTCATTACTGATGAGGGGTGGAATAGCAATAATACATTATATGACCAAAAGTTTGTGTACACCTGAAACAATAATAATAATAATAATAATAATAATAATAATGTTCATCTTTTTTTCATACATTATATGATATTTTATGTTTAACAATGTCTTATACCCTGGCAGACAATTTTGCTTCTTTGAAGCATGCATTTATTTAACAGTAAAAGTATGACATATTAAGTGCATGCCTGCAGGAAATATGTGGACTAAACACATTATCAGCAGCACGGTTCTTCAGGGATTTAAAAAAAAAAAAGAAAAAAGAAAACTTCTTTCAGTCATATTTATCCAATCCTGCTGCTTACTTACTACTTACATTTCAGCTCTTCATAAAATGTCTGTCTTAGCTATTAAAAGCAGAGCCCTCTAACTCTTTCCTCCTTTGTCGAATGCCACACACTAGCCTTAAACTGCACTTATTCTGCAGATGGCAACCAAATATTGCTTATCCTATAGACACTGAAAGCGAGCTGTGTATTTTTTTTTAACAATTCTATTCAATTCAATTCAATTTTATTTGAATAGCGCTTTTAACAATGGACATTGTCACAAATCAGCTTTACAGATATAACTGGATTCACAAAAAAATAGATTGTGAATATGTGAATTTATCCCTATCCCTTAACATGACATCAGTGGTGATAAGGTGTTTAAATACCTAGGATATTTAGTTTGCCCTTCACTTTATCCAGTTCTAAATTTAATGACTTGACGCCCTTTAGTGGTCAGAAGCATGTAATGCAACTCCAATGGGCACTACATTCAAAGGCTATCAAAAGTGTACCTAATTAGCCTGAAACATTTAAATCACACTGGTCATTCACAGAAAATCTAAAGAGAGAAAATCTAGAAATAAAAGAGAATTTAATCTTACAGGCAGATTTTGATCTATAGGTGATGAATACAACAATAGGCACAAATGGTTAAACATACACTACAGTATATGGCCAAGAGTATGTGGACACCTGACCATGACCCCCAAATGTGGGCCTTCCTCGAACTTTTGCAGCAAAGCTGGAGGCACATGACTATCTAAAATGTCTTTGTATGCTGTTGCACGTTGCATTAAGATTTCCCTACACTGTAACTAAGGTGCTTAGCCCAAACCTGTTCCAGCCAAAGTTGGTTTGGAAGCATTCGAGTGGCCTGCAGAGAGCCCTGACCTCAATCCTACTGAACATCTTTGGAATGAATTGGAACGCTGACTGCACACCAGGCCTCCTCACCCGACCTCACTAATGCTTTTGTGGCTGAATGGGCACAAATTCCTACAGCCACACTCCAAAATCTAATGAAAAGCCTTCCCAGAAGCGTGGAGGCTATTATAGGAGCAAAGGGGGGCCGAATCCATATTAATGCCATGCCTTTAGAATAGGATATTCAACAAGAACTATATGGGTGTCAGGTCAGGTAGACATACTTTTGGCCATATAGTGTATCTCTGGTATCACTTGAGAACTGAGAGGATTAGTGGAATTCAACTCCTAGGTTGAAAAATGAAAGGTCCTGCACTAAAAAGTTTGACTTTTCAAAAGATAGTTAAAAAATATATATTCTTACACAGAAATTTGTGAAAATTTGTTATCCTGTTACCCATTATGTTTGAGATCATTGAAATCAATGTACCCCTGTACTCCTCAGTGCGGCACAAAAACGCTAACTTCTCACAGGAATAATGAAAATACAGCACCACCCAACAAATTAGCACCAGAATTGCTAAACACTTCACACATATTTCAATATAAGCATATATAATTCAATTTAATACACCTTTTATTGTCATGATACATATACAGCAGTGTGCAGTACAACGAAATGTAGATCGCTAGCCTCAGATGTAAACATATAACAAGTGTTAGTGCAAATAACAAAACAGAAGACATCCTCTAGCCCTGCTCAACTGGTCCCACTATCTCTCAGGGTACAAGAAAGGCATGCATCAAGACTCTTCTCTGTTCTAGCACCTAGGGGGTGGAATGAACTTCCCCTAGATGTACAAACATCTGAGTCACTGGCAGCCATCAAACATTGTCTAAAGACCAACATCTTCCTGAAGTGCTTATATTAGCACTTTTATGTTTATCTATCTATCTATCATATGTGGTAGCCACACATGGCTCTTTGTGTGTACATTTCTTTTTAAAGTCTTGTCTGTGTGCTTTTTACAGAGTTTTCAGACTGATGGTATTCTTATTCCGTGACCTAGTGAACCAGTATCAGGATGTATTTTACAGGATATACAGGATATATACGGTATAAGGGCGTCTACCAAATGCATGCAATGTAAAAGTAAATGTGGTGAGTAGCAGCTTTACACAGGACACTGAACACAGTACACAGAAGGGAGGGGTGGACAAACAAACGAAAAAACCAACAGTTTTAGGGCAATGTGCAGGTTTAGTCTTTCACAAATACACGTTTTCCTTTTTGAAAGGCTGACCCAATCTGAAACATAGCAGCTAGCTTAGGCGGTAAGCAGTAAAAAAATAAATAAATAAAAATAAAAATTCAACTCCCATGATGCTTAGCTAAATTCACTTCCTGTATTTCGCAAGATCACCTGCTCACGTCCTGCTGACGTCATCTCCCTAGTTCCGTTTCGTGGATGTTTGAATGGTTTGTGCTGTGTTATCATTTTCCTCAGTAATAATACCGGCTCTGAAGATTCCCTGTTCGTCATGAAGACAGGAGGAATATCAGCCATGCTGTTTGACCTGGACAACACTCTGGTGGACACAGCGACAGCGGGACAGCTGGCCTTGCTCAAGGTGCGAGTTAGAGAAAGAAACCAGGGACTGAGCAAAAACAGGACTCCCAGTTACTCAAAATTTAAATAGTACAAATTAAAGAACAGTATTACGCATTGCGCTTTAACTCATAGTTCAGTCTGTAAAAAAAATAATTAATAATAAGTATTTTTAAAAAATAATAATGTGAATGTCTTTTTAGATAGAGCTGTGATTACGGTAGAAAGGAAGGGATTGTGGAAGTTGTAGTTCAGAGCCATTAAACTCCATCACATACCAGAGCTCTTGAACTCTCTGCTATAAGAACCAGATAGTAACACTTGTATAAAGCTTTTTGGCTTTTCTATAAACTTATTTTACCAGTCGTTATTTAGAATTTACTCTTTATTTTCTTCTTTTTTTATAGGAATTCTATTTTGTGCTTTTATTTTAGTTGCTCTGATGTTATGTAAGTTTATAGTTATAATTTTTTTTTTGCATAAAATGTACAACTATATTACTTGCATAAAAGTTGTCATTTATTAAAAACATGTAAAATACTACTACTACTACTACTACTAATAATAATAATAATAATAATAATCCCTGCCCATCTGCTACCAACATCCATGCCATGATAAAAGTCAGAGATCCCACTTTTTCTTCATTCTGTTTGTTGTGAACAGGACACAAAGCTCTTGACCTGCATCTGCATGATTTTATGCATTGTGCTGCCGCCACATGATTGGCTGATTAGATAACTGCATGAATGTATAGGTGTTCCTAATAAAGTGGACAGTGAGTGTATGAGAGATATAAATTATATAAAAGCAGGTGTTTGAAAGTGACTTCTACTATGGCTGGCTTTTCCCATAGATGTAACACAAAGGCCAGTATTGCAATATTTTACAACACTAATCGTAGTTTTATCTTCATCCAAAAGTTTTAATTACCTAAATATTAGCCATAATATCACTTATTAAAATGTTTATTATAAACCTGACAGGTATGTGAGCTGTTGAGATCTAAACTGAAGGACACAAACACCAGCGAGATTTGTCAGAGGTTTGCCCGGAAACTTCACAAGGAAAGGTTTGATCCGTCAGCAGGCATAACGATAGACGACGTTCGGATAAATCACTGGCACGAGGCCCTGCAGGAAGCAGAAAGTGTGGATCCTGGCCGTGCTCTGGCCTCAGATTGCTACTACACTTGGAAGACCACACGTCTCCAGGCTCTAGCATTATCTCCTGAAGTTTTAGCTTTGCTGCAAGAGCTCAAGCGCTCGTACAAACTGCTGCTGCTGACTAACGGTGATGCCCAGACGCAGAGGGAGAAACTGGAGGCAGTGAGATGTGAGGGACTCTTCAGCGCTGTGGTGGTAGGAGGAGAACATGCTGAGCAGAAGCCTGCCGTTTCCATTTTCACACACTGCTTCGAGCTGCTGGGAGTGAAGCCACAGGACTGCATCATGGTGGGAGATTCACTGGACACAGATATCCAGGGTGGATTTGATGCAGGGGTTCGAGCTACAGTGTGGATTAACAAGAGCACGAACGCTCTTCCAGAGAGCAGTGTGACTCCTGATTACACCATTCCCTCTGTGCTGGACTTGCCTAATGTTTTAGCTAAGCTGAAATGATGTGGAAAACCTTTTTAGAACCTTGACTAATTTTAAATAAACATATACACTATATACACACACCCTATAGAGTTGCATGAAATCCATTTTTTCATGTTTTTTTAAATAATACTTTTATTGTAATAATCACACAGACATGGGGTCGACCTGAAAATATCATATCAATATTGCGTCAGGAATCCCAATACCCTTTTTTAGACCTTATAGAAAGCCTCAAAATTTACTCACAGTGATGGATTAGCTGGTGTTCAGATGTAAAAAACATATCTTCTTCACTTCTTTATTCAAAAATAACTTGAATGGGAGGAAGAATTAAACTGTTGTTATTATATGTCGATTTTAATTTCGTATTGTAACAACTGTTGTTTTTCTTCAGGTGAATTATATTGTGTTGCATATTGTATAGTGAAGTATAATATAGTCTTCAGGTATCACAGTGATATTTTTTGCCATATCATCCACCTGCAATCACACGTTTCGTAGCAACCAGCAATCTACTGCAGATTTTTCGTTTAAGTGATTTGACGAAACCAGCATCCACTTGACTCTGGGGCCACTGACAGATGTGACTAATGCCATGATGTAAGAAGAGCCTTTTTCATATTTCCTATCTATTTTGTACAAAAAGAAAAAACCCTCTTATAGGCAATTTGTTGTGTTTAAGTTCTGAATGTCTGTTTTAAACAATTCCTGAAAAAAAAACAACCATATACAAGTGTCTCAATATAAAAATAGCATTATATCAGTTACCAATGTTGACAAGTATAGTCTTCACATGACAAGTGTGACAAGCAATAGCCATGAGCATAATAATTGATGCTGCATGTATAAATATAGACAGTAAATCTACTTCACATCTAGTTTAATCTTAATGTTCATTGCTGCCAGTTCAGCCACAAAGTAGCGGAACACGTAGGGGACAGCCACTGTGTCGATGGCATCGCTCTTCTTGCACAGTGAGCAGATAGTTTTCCTATGGCGTGTGGCTGACCAGTGCGGGGGCGGCTTCTCCAGCAGTGGAGACAGCAAACTGCCACAGCGCACACACACCTGAGCCACGGATCGATCCGAGCAGTTAAACAGGCGATCATGCAGCAGGAAGGACGAACCATGTGCCAGCAGGGCATCACGCTCCATCTCTCCGAAGCGGATGCCACCTTGCACGTTCCTCCCTCCAAGTGGCTGATTGGTCACTTTGTCCCTCGCTCCCGTCGTCCTCACCTGGAACTTGTCAGAGACCATGTGGCGCAGGCGCTGGTAATAAACCACACCTACAAAGATGTCAGCCTCCAGCTCCAGTCCACTCAGTCCTGAGTAAAGGCGCTCCGTGCCGTAATAATTGTAACCTGCAGCCTTCAGCATGGTACCAAAGTGCTCGAGGGCCGAGTTGTGCTCAGAGAAGGTGAACGGCGTGGCGTCATGGCAAAGGCCGTGCAACGCTGCCGATTTGCCGGCCATGCTCTCGATCAGCATGCCGATGGTCATACGTGACGGAAAGCCATGTGGGTTGAACAGGATGTCAGGGGTCATGCCACTCTCGCTGAAAGGCATGTCCTCAGCCGGCCACAGGCGACTCAGGATACCCTTCTGGCCATGCCTGCTGGCAAACTTGTCTCCGATGGTGGGGTTGCGTGGTACTCGCATAGTAATGCACACACGCTTGAAGCGGCCTGTTCCTGCGTCATTGCTGCACGCTTTAATGTTGTCCACCACACAAGTCTCCTGACTCCTGAGAGAAACAGGGATAGCAGCAGGGATAAATATTTTTTTAGATTGTACTGGTGTTTTGAAATAATGGTCGCTTAAATTTAGCTTCTCAGTGAGAAAATAACTGCATGATGACTGACAATGTAAAACAATTTTAGTTCATAGTAAATGATAGTGATAACATACTTGTAGAAGATAACATGGCTCTGGCCTGTGTTGAGGTTGATGTAGCTGTAAAAAGGATCTCCATAATTCAGCTTGGTTCCTATAGGTGGCAATCCATCTGCATCCAGCCTGCCAGACACTTTAGGGTCAGCCGGTTTAATCCCAAACACCACGCCGTCCTCACCTTTGGCCTTCTCTGACAGGTCCACTATCTCAGTCTTATAGACAGAGCCATGGGCAAAACCACGCTCCCATGATGACTTGTTCACAATCTGGACAAGAAATGGTAATTAACCATGTGGCACACCGATGATAAAAGTTATGTTTACCGTGTTTAGCTAAAGCGCATGCAACTAACTACAAAAACGACCAGAAAATGATCAGTAGTATCATAGTGAAAGACAATCAGTGCTGACCATGGCATCTTCCATGTCGTAGCCTGTATAAGAGATCACTGCCACTATAGCATTTGTGCCAATGGGGTAGTTGTCGATGTTGTAGTGGTCATACATGAGAGGACGGACCAGAGGACTCTGGGGGGTCTGTAAGCGGTAAAGTTTATTATCTGAGCGATCCTGATAAGAGTGCAGTGGAAAACCCATAGTCTGTTTACCTGCATACACAAAGGTGAGAGGAAAAAGTGGAAAATTTTAACATTAAATATTTTTAGACATCAAACTTTTTTTTTTAAATTTGGAACACTGTTCTTTTCATTATACTAATATAACAGTGTCAACATATCAATAGAAAAGGAAATTCATCTCTGGAAGCTAAAGCTAGCAGACCTGGCATGGTAGAGCAAACTTACCCATCTGGCACTGGTACATGTTCCTAGGACTCTGGTTATGGTCGGAGAAGGGGATGAAGTTGGCCACCACACTGAGCATGCTATGGGGGAAGAGCTCCTGATGGGTGGTGACACCATGCTCTATCTCATCCTCAGATATCCCTACATTAAGGTAAAGCTGAAACACAAAAAAACAAATGCTGACTCAATACCTCATGCTTCCATTTCAAATGTTATACACTTCATATTAGTTATACCACAGCGCTGTTAAATTCTCAATTCTGATTGGTCAGAAGGCATTGATTAAATTTCTATAACAAACTCTGACAAGTGGTGGCTGGAATTCAAAATACTAGTTTATTAATGTGCATTTTCCAATATGTTACCATTTCTATAGTAACAGGGACTTCTATGGCATAATAAAAATGTGGTGTTTAACAAAGACAAAAGTCTAAACACTAATACAGTCAAGCATTCTGTAAGGAGACATTTATTTAACATTTATGGATGGAGTCTCCAGTGTGTCAGTAAGTTTTCCACAATGGGAGAGTCTTTAGGACAGAGGACTTTGCATTTTCTGGTTTGACAAGCTGCATTTTTTTCTCATTAAATTCAACTGCTAAAGGAACAACTGTTTTTCGCTGCGATAATGCAAGAAACTAACTTAATACTTTCGGACATGCCATTATAGGAAAATAATCAACTGTGTGGCAACAGTAGCTCCGCTTCACACCAGGTCACATCACACCACCTTGTCATTGATTATTTTCCTATACTTGCTGTGTTTTATTACTTACTGGTGCTTGGTGGATTAATGGTGGCCTATCACTACATAAAACTGGTGATCGGTTATATATCACGTGAGTTTGACTGAATGTTGACGGACCTGTTCGAAGGTGCCAATGAGCTCCTCTTTGCCCAGGGAGAGGTTGCGGACTGGTCGCACCATGCGGCATGGTGTGGTGAACAGGTACAGGCTTGGATACAAGCTTGCTTTACCTGTTTGAGGAACTAGCACAATTTCAGTCCATGGAGGAATCTTTTTCTCCCTCAGCACCTATAAGAGGAGACAGGAAACAATGTGTTTGACAAAAATAAATAAATAAATAAAAAGGCAGACCTTATTTACTTCACCTCAAGAACTTACTTCATCTCAATTTTTCATTTCTTTTTCATTACCATAAAAGACAAATCAAGCCAAAATTTCCACGGGTGCTGTATTTCCACTCAAAATAAACACAACATTAAAATATACTGAATTCTAAAGTGATCAGTTGAGACATTCAGCTAAATTTCTTGATGTGCCTGCAAAAACATCCATGGAAGTATCAAGTAATCCAGATTCTACACATGTAACCTGGACATACTCACAACCACAAATATCCATAAATAATATGTCCAACCTCCAAAAAGGATTTACAGTAATATTAATAATAATAATAATAATAATAGGTTCAGTTAAGGTAATGGTATGATGGCACAGATATTAGCATAATACTATGGCAGACAGTTATTACCATAAATATGTAAAAGCGTCACTAACCTTGAACCTGCGGAGAGATTCAACCAGAGAGGGTGCGAGATCTTTCTCAACCCAGCCAATCATGGTGCCATCCAGTATAACAGGGTAGCAGCAGGAGTATGGCTGACCAGGAGTTCCATCCACTGGAGTAACACCTGGCAAAGTACTCAGTATTAATCACACATGATTGTATGTTGTTTTTTTTACTGAAAATGTCCATTTGTATCAAATACATGCCTGTAAATATAAATGAATTAAATAAAGGGGGGAAAATGTAACATTAGGACAATGTACTGCTTCAATCAGATAATGAGTAAGATTAATTGAAATTAAACATGCTTTTCTGTTATATTTTTAACAAGCCAATGAATTTTCCCCCCCAAGTTCCAGCAACATACCTCAAACTTCCCAAAACACAGGAAATGCTAATCTCTTGACTGTCCCTCTAGACAACTATATTAACATCGAAAATACTACTCTATTACTCCTTGAGCATCTCCAGCTTCGCATGTAAATCTCAGGACTTGGACCACATGTAGTACTTCAACTCTGGTAGTGCAAACATTTTGGAGAAAATGTGCCCACACTGCTGATTACCTAGTGAGCAGAGCAGGGCAGGGAGCGTAGTAGTGGGGTGAACAGGAGCCACAATCTCACAGTGGGCCGTGAGGTGGTTCATCAGCCCGCATGGTGCGCCATCAGGTGTGTGCACAGGACACAGGAAGCCCCAGGACTCAGGTAACAGCTTTCTCACTGCTGTGGTCCTCATCTTGGCGAAGGCCGCTCCTCTGTGCACACACCGGAAGTGGGACAAATAGCGAATGAAGTTGAGCTTGTCAGCCACCACGCACAGACCACTGGCCTGCAGCATACCCAGACCTGAGGGTCAGAGAGATGTGTAAATCAGCATGTTAACAAATAAGGAGCAGTTCAGCAAAACTGAGCGTTCACATTTGAGTATTACGCAATGATACCTGTCTTGGAGACGAGGTTGCCTGTAGCAAGCAGGTATTCAAAGGCTTTGGTAAGGTCAGTGCCCATGTTGAAAATTTTAGCCAGGTTATCTGAGGTCAGTCCCCCGACTCTCTGGCTCCTCTTATCCAAGGCCAGTTTCACAGACACCAGCCAGCCAGTCATTTTCTCCTGAAAAACACATACACAAAAATGATACATTATAAGAGAGGTGTACTAGATGTAATAAGTGCAAAGGTTAGATGGTAATCATGACTGAATCAATACAGGCATCCCTGTTTTGTCCTGTACTATCTGATAGAGTTTCACTCCTGTCAGCCAAGAACAGAAAGCTGATACTACAGTGGGCATAGGCTCACTGAAAATGGACAGGCAAAATCCCCCTGCCCCATTCTGATGTTTCATGTAAGCATTGACTGAATCTTTTGAACTGTATCTGCATGATTTAATGCTTTGCACTACTGCCACATGAATGAGCAGGTACACAGGTATTCCTATTAAAGTGGCTAGTTGTTAATCACATATTAATGTGTGCATGTCTTGGAAAGTGAGGATATTAGTATCCTGAGAAGAAAATTTCAGAGTAAATCTATAAATGCTTTGACTTAGCATGGATTGTAAGATCTTTCTTTTTCCATTCACAAAAAAAAGAAAAAAAAAACGTGCACGTTTTAACCTATAAATATTTTATAGTGTATATATATTAAAACATGGTTGGTATCATTATTTAAAGCAATATCACACTAAGCGGAGATGCCTGATGGCTGAAGAGCATGCACGATTCTTGTATCCAAGACAACGAACTGCCGTAAAACATCAGAAGCAGTCAAAAAAGAAAAAGCCACAACCAGCACAAATAACATTTAGGGCTATTTATCACATAAACCACAATCGCTAAGAAACACTCGCAGTTATAAAACAAGACAATGGTTGACTACACTTTTCAAAAATATAGCTTAAAGGATTGTGGCAGTAAAAGGAGACGAGTTAAAACAGGCCTGTTTCATTTCATTGTAACTGATGCAATGGTCCAACTGATACTAATTATCTCACTAGCATTAGCTGTGTATCATGATGGAGAAGGTTGTATAAGTAGCAATCAACTGTATCTGTTGAGAACATTCAGCCAAAACACTGATTAAGTAGCCAAAGTGTATTAGCTACCATATCTAAATAATGCCCCTGCTACTAGTACAACAAAATATGTCTCTATATTTACAGTCCCCTCCGAAAGTATTGGAACAGCCAGCTCAAGGCCAGTTCTTTTGCTTTGACTATACACTGAAGACATTTGAGTTTGAGATCAAAAGATGAATATGAGACTATAGAGCACAATTTCAGCTTTCATTTCCTGATATTTCATCTAGATGTATTGAACAACTTAGAACATGATACCTCTGGTAGCAGATCACCCAATTTTAGGTGAGCTGGAACAGATATTCTTAAATTAAATAACACTTAATATATGGTTGCATAACCCTTGCTTGCAATAACTGGATCATTTGGGTTAAGGTCTAGTGATTGACTTGGCCAGTCTAAAACCTTCCACTTTTTCCCCCCTGATGAAGTCCTTTGTTGTGCTGGCGGTGTGTTTTGAGTCATTGTCTTTCTGTATGATGAAGTTCTTCCCAATTAGATTGGATGAATTTCTTTGTACACTGGCAGACAGAATGTTCCTGTAGACTTCAGAATTCTGCTACCATCATGGGTTAAATCATCGATAAAGATTAGTGAGCCCCTTCCAGAAGCAGCCATGCAAGCCCAAGCCATGACATTACCTCCACCATGCTTGACAATAAGCTTGTATATTTTGGATCATAAGAAGATCCTTTCTTTCTCCACACTTTGGCCTTTTCATCACTTTGGTAGAGGTTAATGTTGGTTCCAAATCTTCTGTATCTCTTTGTGAATTGATGAGTGGTTTTCATTTTTCATCTTGTGGTATGGCCTCTATATTTCTGCTCTCCAAGTCTTCTTCAAAGGGTGGATTGTGATGCTTTCACCCCTGCCCTGTGGAGGTTGTTAGTGATGTCACTGACTGTTGTTCTTGGGTTTTTCTTCACAGCTCTAAATGCTTCTGTCATCCACCGGGTTCGGAGTTAAGGTTTTACATTTTGCATGATTCTCCAGTTTTTTAAAATGTTTTTGTGTTTCTTTTTTCCCCCATTATATTTATACTTATATTTTACTGCATCAAAAACAAAATGATAGACTATTTAGTTCCAGCTCTGTACGTCTTCTTATTAATAAATGCCTGCTAGACCTTAAAGGGTAAAACCTTAGCAGGTACTTCATACACAAACTGTATACTAACTTCAGATGATAAATAGCATAACAGGAATCACACCATAATATCTGCTGTTGTGACGCAGCAAGCTCACCTTCAGGAACATGAGATAAAGCTGACCAGGCGTGAGGATCTCCTGACACATCAGACTGTCTGGATTCTCCTCCATACACTCCTCTTTGGCAAAGGCAAACAGCTTTCGTGTCATCAGGCAAAGCATGTAGAACTTCTCAGTGTCAGACTTCAGGTGAATGCACAGACACTCACTGTGGACAAATTTAAAAAAAAATCGTTTCAGACATTACAGGCACCAGAAAGCCAAACACATGCTTCATTAATTATCCTGAAGGAACAGCCAGGGCCAAAAACGGCACCTGTTGCCATTATTTAAATGACTAACAATTCAGTTTATAGCCTATTAAAATAAAAAAAAAAAAAAGACTTACTCCAGAAGAAATTTAGCACACTGCTCATGTGTGTACCACTCTGGCAAGTTCAGCTTGACCCGAAAGCGTTCTCCCAGGTAGTCGAGCACTTTCACTCTGGTAGTGCAGCCCTCCTCCATCACCAAGCGCAGCATCTCTGACACACAGCTCTTAAAGAAGGAGTTCTCCTCTCTGCCCTTTATCAGCTCCTGGTAGATCTGGTAGTCTGAGAACTCCACTAGGGCCTGTGAGCCATAGACATATTATATTGAAAAATAGCTTCATACAAAGATATATGGAGGACTCCAATAACTGGACACTTTAGACACTCTCATAACAGAAAAAAATGACAGGTCTAAGGGAAGAATATCACTACGTTTACAGTATATGCTTCTTTGTACAATTCCAATTTTTTGTTCAAACTGGATCTGTCTACCATTATGGGTCACATTCATAACTGCCAAAGACCCAAAATCAGATCAGTGTCAGTTCAACCAGGTAATGTGAACATAGCATGTGTTTCATAAAAAGTGTAACCATCAGCATTACCTTAAGAGCAAAGCCCAGAGGAAGGAAAAACAGTTCTTTATGATAAATGAAGTTGAGCATGACCGTTCCATTGTCCAGGTAGTGAAGGTTCATGTTAATGGATGTATGTTCATCTCTCACGCAATGCACTGAAATTCCTGGGAACACAGAGCTCAAATTATATTATATATTTCACATACAATATACTACGAAATACTACGAAAATCTTTTAGATAGATAGACCGATATACTTTATTGAACCCATGAGTGAAATTCTTGTAATTCTTTTCCAAAATAGCTTTACAAACTGCGGCATGATCACCAATGAGCTAAATACAGTTGCCTGCAAAGACTCCATCGCACCATGTAAAAAGTAAAATGTACTTCTATTTTACAATTTATTTAAAAATCAAATAGGTTAAAAATGTCAATGTATCCGACATCAAAATAACAATCCAAAACATAAGGAAGGAAAATACAGGGAAAAACAAGGCAGGAAAAAAGTCACACCTGACAGGGTTATTACAGAAAAGTCAGAGAGAATGGAAGGGCAAATACAACTGTGAAGACCCGAAGGCTTCTCAGAGGATATGGAAGAGGTCACACAAGAGTTATATGGAAAGGCAATGGATGGGTTATTAAAGAATATATCATCTTTATGAATATATTCAGAAAGAGAAAACTGAGATTTTTTTCCCCCCACTATGAATATCTTAACATAATCTATATGACCATATTTGTTACTTTGGAACATCTTTGAAACTAGACCCAATGTTTTGTTGGTATAAATAATATTTGTCATATTCATTTGATCAGAAGGGAATGCAAACTTTTCCATTCAAATCTGTTAGCACAACGTTAGCACTCACCGTACTGAGTGTAGCCTTGACCTCTACTTTTAAACTTTGGTCTTGACAAAGCGATGGGGTAGTTCCTCCTAGGCATGATAAGCATGCGGATCACTTTCTCGATGCCGTTCACTATGAAGTAGCCTCCCATTTCCTGCAGGAAAGATGAAGGAAGCATCAGGCATACACAGGATAAATGTAGTGTAATGACACTACGGATGTCTGCAGGTTTTCCTGTTTAATAAGCAGATCAAAAATCTAAAATTTACCTCTGCTTCTTCATGGTGCTCGATTAGCTCTTTAGGTGAGAGGCCATGGAGATTACACAGTTTGGACTTCACCATGATGGGCACCTGTCCCAACGACTGCTTAATAATTCCTTTAGGGACCCCGTTGACTGACCAACTGACATCCGCCTGCGCACGTAATCACAAAGGTGGCATAAAGTAGGGCTCATATCGCCAACACAATGCAACACGATCATGCTGAGATATTTGGGTTTATTGTGCAAAACGTCAGTCCGGCCTACCACTAGCTTTCCTCTATATGTGCACCTCCTTCCTCTACACTCAGCAGGATACACACGGAGATCCTTGCAGATTCCTCCTTTGGCCACGGTGGGGTTGTGGATAGCAGCTTCCACAAATGACAGGCTGATTCTGTCCCCCTTATACAGGAACTCCAGAGGAGGAATGGCCTGAAGATAGACAAATGGGATGTAAGCAATAGAACACAATGGGGCATGCTGTTAAAGGAAAATAATCCCAACAGTGGGATGGTGTGATTTTACAAAGAGCTGACACTGGAGACTCCTTCCATAATATTAAATATATGTTTCCTCACAGAAAGCGTCACCATATCAACAATTACACATATTTTAAAGTCTGCTCACATGGAGCTTCCGCTGTGCCCTGTGTAAGCTGTTACTACAGAAATAATAACAACATTTTAGAACAAGTACCTTCATATAAACCACTACTACCAGAGGTGCTGTTACAAAAATTATTCAACACCTTCTGACCAATCAGAGTCCAGAATTCAACAGTACTCTGGTATGACTGCTATCTGATCAACTGAAATGTTATTAAACAGTGAATAGTTTCAAGATATCTTTTATATCTTAATAGCACTAAATATGCTTAAATGGAGGGGAAAAACTATTTTATTATATTTATTTATTTAAGGCTATTAGTAGTGGAAATAGCATGCTGATTGTTAATTTAACCTATTGACATATGAATACATTATACAATGCAAATGTACTATATGGCCAAATGTTTGCAGACACCTGACCATCACTTTAATGTGTTTTTGAACATCCCATTTCAGATTTAGTCTCCCTTTGCTGTTGTAATATCCTCCACTCTTCTGGGAAGGCTTTCCACTAGATTTTGGAGCATGGCTGTGGGGGTTTGCCCATTCAGTCACAAGAGCATTAGTGAGTTTAGGCACTGATGTGAGGCAAGCAGGCCTCGGGTGCAGTCAGTGTTCCAGTTCATCCCAAAGCTGTTCAGTGGGGTTGGGGTCAGGGCTCTGTGCAGGCCACTCAAGTTCCTCCACACCAACCTTAGCAAACCATGTCTTCATGGAGCTCAGTTTGTGCACAGGGGCATTGTCATGTTGGAACATGTTTGAACCTCTTACTTCCAGTGAAGGTAAAATTGTATTGCTACAACATACAGAGACATCCTATACAATTGTATGCTTCCAATTTTGTGGCAACAGCTTGTGGAAGAACCACATATGGGTGTGATGGTCAGGTGTCCTCAAACCTTATACCTAATGGCTATGTAGTGTATTATGTGAAAGACCCACAGAACATGCAGATTGTTAGTTCACTAATGTAATCAAGAGTTGTGTAGGAGATTATAAATATCCCTGGTCCTGAAGTATCACACTGAGTGTTTTCTCCACATCAGTCCTCGATTATTAAATGAGTCAGATCAGGTGTGTTACAGCAAACAAATGACCATGCAGGCAGGGTTGAGAATCGGTCAGCTACAGTAATGCAGTAAGATAGGCAGCATTACTGTAGCTCACTGATTCATACAGCATTGCCCTTTTCAGGTAATTCACTATGAATACCGTATGGGGCTAAGATGATAATTATGCCAGTAATGCTGATGGCCCTGCTCCACGTGAGCCCCGGAGCAGTGCACTGACCTGAACCACTCGGCACAGTCCATCAGTAACCGCTTGATCAAACGACTCGATGTGCGCTTTCACGAGATCCTGCATGGCTTCATGCTGTTTCTCTTTAGGAAGCCCATATCCTGCCTCTGTGAGATGTTTTAGGCTCGGAGCAGTGGGTAAACCACTCCATTTCCCAGAGTAGTCCATATTCGCATGCTCTACTCACATGTGTTAGTGAGCGCAAAGGGAAACTTGCCTCAGTGACGCAACTTCCGCTCGCGTTCAGACATATATTTCAAAATAAAAGTACGAACATACATTTTATTATTATTATTATTATTACGTTTGTTTTGCTGTAACATATTTTTGTCGAAGTGTCGCAACAAACACATTTTGATCACATGTCAAGACAAAAAAGAAATAAATTAAAAATATTACATACATGTATGTCCACAAGGGTTTCCTCTGGGTTCTCTGGTTTCCTCCCACCACCCAGAAACATGCTGCATGTATTTTCTACAACAAAATTGCCCCTAGGTGTGAATATGTGTAGTCATGCAAAGGCACTGTGGTTTAGTGGTTAGCACTAGCGCGTTCACCTTGCACCTCTGGGGCTGGGGGTTCAAGTCCTGCCTCCACCCTTCGCATGTTCTCCCTGTGCTTTGGGGATTTTCTCTGGGTACTCCGGTTTCTTCCCTGGTGTGTGCTGGATTGTGCCCTGTAATGGGTTGGCACCCCATCCAAGATTGTTTCCCCCGGTCTTAAGATTTTGTTCAGAAGTGTATACAGTCAGATGATTATGTGTATATGTTTTATATTATGAGTACAGAGAGTCATAAGCCATACTTCCCTGTGTAGATTTACAGCATTGCTAAAAGTGTGCTGAAGTCAGAGGGAAAAGTCAGACTGGTTGCATTTGATGGATCCCATGGATATCTTCATAATGGACTTTATGGGGATCCTATTTTTTTTTATCAGTTTATAATTTAATTTAGTGCTCTCCATTAGATAAGTTCCTATAATATAACAGCTACAAACATTACTTTCCTCATCAGCCTGTTTCTCTCTCTCTCTCTCTGTCTCTCTCTCTCTCTCTCTCTCTGTCTCTCTCTCTCTCTCTCTCTCTCTCTCTCTCTCT
>CM074947.1:9628322-9639691 GCA_037577455.1 Pangasius macronema
AATAAATTGCCAATCTCTGTTTTTTTGTCTCTTGCTCCTTTTTCTTCTTTTGACATTTTTAAGTAGTTCTTACAACCTGGTTATGATCCACCAGGGCGAAATGTGAATACTTGGAATGTTTCCTCCGGTCTTAAGATTTTGTTCAGGAGTGTGTATATATATATATATATATATATATATATATATATATATATATAATGTTGTATATATAATTGCTTACACTAATTACACTGATACATTGAACTCTGCATTGAACCATGTCCAGCCTTCAAGTTAAAAAAAATAATAATAAAAACATTTTGCAGCATAGAGAACCAATGTTTCCTCATGCCTCCAGTTTGTAACAGTTTGTAGTGATGCCTACACATTCTAAATGTTATTACTAATGTTATTAGTGAGTATTATTGTTGACTGTACGCATTTATCTGTACTTTTATTTAAACAGAGCAGCTCCACATCGTTTGGGAGTTGCCAATGTGAGTAGCTACAACATTTTCACTGTTAAAAATCAAATCTATAGACAGCGGCCCAGAGACCCACATGTCTCATATTGTTGCAGGTGTTAAGTGCTCTTGGCTATCATGCCGTGGTTATGGATTACAGAGGTGGGTTACATCATATTGCTCCTATATCATGTATACATATGTTATTAAAGGAACACAATGTAACATTTAAAATAAGTAGATGTACAGCTTCTGATTGCAGCATTACTATATTTCAAAAATGCATTTCAGTTTAGTTCTTTTTTCTTTACACAATCTTGTATTTATAATACAAAAACTATATCAAGAGAGGTACGTTAATATATTAGGATATTAACATTTCTCAGGCTAAAAAAGGTTAATTAAAAAATAAAAAATATCCCTGCTACTTTGTTTTACAGTTACATTTAGTCATTTGGAAGACTGTCACAGAAATGCAAGACTTGCATTGTTCCTTGACACTGAAATGTTTCAGTGTGGTCATTTTAATCTTAAATTAAAATATAACCCTCTTCTTTTGAAACATTTGATAAAATCTATGATATTTCCACATTAATGTACATACAGTGTGTATGCACGCTAAAGCAATTCACACCTACAGTCTATACATTTTTGTGCTGATCTTCAGTCCTATAATTTAGTATTTCTGTTTGGTCTGTAAAATTCTGCTAGGATTTGGGGATTCCACCGGAGAGCCCACTGAGGCTGGCCTGACCACCGATGCACTTTATCTGTACCACTGGGTACGAGCACGCAGCAAGGGCAGTCTGGTCATCATATGGGGTCACTCCCTTGGCACAGGGTGTGTGAGTCTGATACCCCCTTGGACAAATCAGCTGTGGTTTCATAAATGACATTTTCTCAGAATATTAGGATATGTTGCATACGTTATGTTATAGTATAGTGTTTGTTATATGAATATTAGTATATATTAGTAATGTTCTATATTAAAACTAGAATCATGTATTAAATGTTCCAAATCATACATTTTGTTTATTGCCACATAATTTATATTTACAGAGTGGCAACTAACACTGCAGTGAAACTACAGGAGCAAGGTAGGAAATATTACACTACACTACTTGGCATGTCTAAAGTAGAAAATATCAGTCCCTGAAGTTTAGCTTTTGTGTATTTTCGTACATAAGGTATGCAGTGTGTATGGCCACAAGGACCAAAACTGATAAAAATCACCAAAACATACATATTTCAAAAAAGTTTTGCTCATATCTTTCCAAATATATACTTCTAAAAGCTGAAATGATGTTGCAGGTGCCATAAAACTAGGAACATAATCAATTACCATGTGGTGTGATGTGGCCCGACACAAACCAGAGTTTTCCTTTTATGCCACAGCAGTTTGCCTGTCAGAGGCACATCATATTTTTATGTGTTCATAGTTCTAGCATGCTGTGGACTCTGTACAGAAAAGGTTTACAAAGCTCACTTACATTACACTCTAAAATCCGTTTATGGCCTTATGTAGGTTTTACATAACCTTACTGCAATAAATTATGCTCAGTGTATATGTAAAGATGTAATATATAAATGTACATATTTTTAATTTGAATGAGTTTAACGTAAACCTGCTTTTGGGTATTACCCACTGAGAGCTGGTGATCAACGAAATTGACTGCTACAGATCTCTGATAAGAGAGTTGGAGTCTTCAGATATGTCTTGGCTTTTTATTTGTGCAGGGTTCAACCGTATACACATAACAAACATGCGTCTGAGGATGTTTCTGAAATAAATAAGATAAGAAATAATTACAGATTATCTGCATACTGTCAAACTCAACAGTAAATTACAGCTTCAACAATATCAGCAACTTTTTTAAAGTACGATTAGAATACGGGGAAAAGAAAATAATATAAACACGATATGGACATTATATTGTATACTTACTACAAGACTATGAAAATAAGGAACTGCAGAGTGAGTTATATAAAGAAATACAAAGAAATATTAAACCTAAATTTGACTAAACACTGTAAACATTAGCAATACGAGTAGCTACACTAGCGGTTCTAATCCCCTCGTTAAACATGATGAAACACTACTCATACAGGTCGTTAAACACAGGCGATATTGTGTACCAGAAATAAACATGCAGTGATATATTGAAGCAATCTGTATTATCAACAACATAAAACCATAAGTCCAACTTACTTTTTTCACTAACTTTATTCTGCACATGTGAATGATGCGAGTAAACAAAAACACAGAAGCTCCGCCCGCTCCACTTCCGTAACACAGAGAATATGGCACTTATGTTAAAACCATACATATTCTGAATAGCATAGTACGTTCGTTACATAACATACGAGATAGCATGTAGACCACAGACATTATAATGAACTTAAACCTTAAATCGTAAATAATTCACAATACCTGCTGTTATTTACCTATTTATTTTACCTTACATATTTTACATATTTAAGTGGAAATTCTGTCCATAATTTAAATACGTTGATCTAAGACTGATCAAAGCCCCCTCAATTTCTCTCAAAGTCTTGAACAAAAATTGCTTGTTACCTTGTCCTTCATCCTGAAGACTTTCCTGTAGCGGAAAACTTAAAGTCACAGCTTCACCTCTGGCCAGTACAAAGGGCTGACAGTGGAGACTCCTTCAATAAATGTTAAATAAACATCTCCTTATAGAAAGCTTAATCATATCAACTATACATTTTTCTCTTTTAAATAACACGTTGAATAATTTGCTTACCAATCAGAGTTTGATTACATGGAGCTTGGCCATAGAGTTATAAGTTTGTCACATATGTAATTTATTGTTTAGTTTAGAAATGTTTAGATCTCTTCTACTCCCAAAAGGCAAAAACATATGTGGGTAAAATCAGTACTTTTCACTATCCAAGTTGCGGTATTAGAATTACATTAATTTCAAAACTTGCTTTAAGGTATATTAGAAGTAATATTATAGTTCAAAGTTTATCATATGTCTGTTTTGCCAGGAAACCCCCCTGATGCAGTGATACTTGAAGGTGCTTTCACAGACGTAAAAATGCCAGAAGGATCCCCCCGTCCTTTCACCTGGGTAGGTAAAGTTCTGGGTCTTTCAGATGCCACTGGAATTTAACGCAAGTGCATTGTAGTAGATCAGAAATGCATTTCACGTTAACATAAACGTGTATGCTTGTGAACATATCCTATAGAACCGCATGCCCACTGCCTTCTTTTTTTTTCTTAGTATTACTGGAGATTTCCATACATACAGTACTACTTTTCCCAGGACTCAATTAAAGCAAATAAATTTATATTACCCACTGTTGAAAAGTAAGTGTACAGTCATATTTAAACATTTGAGACAAAAAAGAAAAACAAAATATAGAAGACTTCAAAATATATGCCAGGATCATTACTAAGCTGCTAAAACAGGATATTTTATTTTGCTCTAGCTTGAAAAAAATGAGGACGCCTCTTATGATCCTTCATTCTAAAGATGACCACATGGTTCCTTTCAGGATGGCTGAGGAGGTATGGCATAATATGGCATATATATATATACAATCAGATGTTTATGTGTATATGTTTTGTGTTATGCGTACAGAGAGTCATAAGCCATACTTCCCTGTGTAGATTTACAGCATTGCTAAAAGTGTGCTGAAGTCAGAGGAAAAAGTCAGACTGGTTGCATTTGATGAATCCCATGGATATCTTCATAATGGACTTTATAGGGATCCTGGTTTGCCAAATTTTATAAGGTAAACAAATCTGTTAATGTCAGCTTATTTATTTTCTTAGGCAAAAATGAATCATTATTGATTACCACTGCAAAGTTTATTTTTCTAGTTTTTGCTACATACCACATCAATTCACCAACAAGTACAATTTTCTATTTATTGATGAATGACATTTCATTTTTATCGGTTTATAATTTAATTTAGTGCTCTCCATTAAATAAGTTCCTGTAACATAACAGCTACAAACATTACTTTCCTCATCAGCCTCTTTCCTCTTTCTCTCTCTCTCTCTCTCTCTCTCTGTCTCTCTCTCTCTCTCTCTCTCTCTCTCTCTCCCTCTCTTTAATCTAATGTATTAATTTAAATCTGTGACTTGATACAGAAAATTTATCAACACCTTCTGACCTGATTCAAGAATTCAGCAGTGATGTGGTGCAATGTTAAATTAATGCCAGTGCTTCCATTACAGGGAGTTTGTGCAGTTTGTTGCAAAGTAATCTGAAGGTGGGACCAAGTTGAACCTACACTTTTTATCTTCACATGTTTTATTCTTACCCATGTTAACTTTAGTGATGTGTGCAGTTCAGTTTTGTTAAAAGTCATTCCTGTCTTCTGAGCTTATGTTGTAAATTCAGTAGACACCTCTCTCTCTCTCTCTCTCTCTCTCTCTCTCTCTCTTTCTCTCTCTCCCACTCGCTTGCTCGCTCTCTCTCTCTCAGTCACACATACACACACAGACACACAAAATTTATAAATTCCAGAGATAATCCACATACATTATGCATATCATGATTTGCACATATATTATGCCAACTGTCATACATCTGTGACTATTAAACAGTGCATTTGAATTCTAGCTATCAGATGTAATCATGTTTAAAGGAGTAGTCTTGAAGCACTCTTAAACATCACAAATTATATCTTTATGATGATGACTTATAATATCATGATTACTACTTTATAAAGGGTATACAAATAAATGCTAAAATCATTTAGTATTAAAGAGTACTTAAAGAGTTACTAAAAAGACCCTGATTATAATGTGATAAATAATAATAGAGTTGTTGAAAGAAGTGTACAGATAATTTGTATTGTAAAGTAAATATCCATAGAATTAAAGAAGACCCTGATGGTGATGATGATGATGATGATGATGATGTGTACAAAGAATAAACATTAAAGTACCTGACTCTGCTTCTTCTCTTCTTTGTGTAAATAACAGTGTTGTTGGAAAAAATGTACAGATAATTTATATTGTAAGGTAAATATTCATAGGATCTTCTGATTCTTTTCCCTTTTTCTTTCTCAGTATTCACTTTTTTTAAAAGATATAAATACATTAGTACTGGATAAGTAGGTATTAAAATAGTTTTAAAGAATAAAAGTAATAATCATGAGCAGGGGGGATAAGTTACATGAAGACTTTTAGATTTGCAAAATGTCCACAGTGTCTGAAGTCTTTTGATGAAGAATGGAGCCTTCCTGTTTAAAAAGCATGAATAAACTAAATGTATTTGATGAATATGTAGTTCCTTCTTCCGTTCTTGCAGTGTGTGTGTGTGTGTGTGTGTGTGTGTGTGTGTGTGTTTGTGTGCGCGCGAGTGTGTGTGTGCGTGCTCTCAGATGACGTGGCTGAAGGTGGCGGAACGCCGCTGTAGCAGTGTTTCACAGCTCACCAGAGTCTCAGCGGCTCGCCATATCATTGGCTGAAAGTCTCCATGTGAGAGTTTTCAGCCAATCAGAGCCAAGTGCGATGACTCCTCGAAAATCACTTTACGACATATCCGTACAGGGCATCCTGAGACGACCACTGTCATAGAACCAGGAAGAAGGAAGGTGGGATAGCTTAAAAAGGCTAATATCCCGAAACGATCAGAGAACTTTCCTTGAAAATGATGAGGTCGTCCAGGTGGAAGTGTGCAGCGCTGGTGTTCTTGCCTGTTATAAGTTTATTGTTGCCGGCCCGGGCGGATGAGCATGATCACACGGTAAGGAAATGTTTTCGGGCCGAGAAGCCTTATGCGGTGTGGCTTTAGCCCGACGGGGTGACTGATCAGCATATCGGATTGGGATTTAATACAGCAACACTGATTAATCCGGTATGCAGAGGTGTATATGAGGGTTAATCTACCAAAAGCTGCGAATGTCATGTTAACGCGATTCAGATTATATAGTAGTTCATTCTCCTAGTGATGCTAATGCTAAAGCCAAATGGGTAGCTAATTAGCTAGCTAGCGCAGCCATAGCTACGTGGTCTAGAGGCCGAGTCCTAAATAGATTCTTTTAAAGTTATTAGTGGCACTACGTAGGGTGTAGTATCCATGCCATAGGCTAACGGTAGTCCACTTATACCGGGAGTGAGGAGTGGTTTGGGATTAGCGCCAGTTTGGTAAACGTACAGTACGCTAAACAAATAGCTGTCAGTTATCTATCTAAATGCGCACAAACCACACATTACACGTCGCATTTTCATCTGAAGTGAAATAAAGCACAGTTTTTGTGCTGAAAATAGTGTGTGGAGGGTTATTACTAGACTCGCTGAAGTGGACAAATTGTATTGAGCTAGCTATCTTAAGGTTAGCATGCTGCTTAATATGTCCGACTGTGTACACACACACATCCGGCTGGTGTAGGCCTGTCATACAGTATATGAGTCCCAAGCTATCAACTTCTTAATCATGACACTTTTACACAGTCATAAACATACAGCTCCTGACACTGTGTGCTTTCTTTAGCTGAATAAGTAGCCAGTCAACCCTGCTTATTTTCTATCAAAGGTGATTTATGGTCACAGGTTACAGGGAAGGTCTGTCAGTTTTTCTGATAAAATATTGGTATATTTATTGATTTCTAACTTGATTTAGACATCTTTTCATGGTGCTTTTCAGTGTACCCATCCCAAGGTTCCTTCTCTCCAGTGCTCTGAACACTGAGTGTATTGTAATCCATCAGTTAGAAGTTTATGGTTACACCCTCACAACTAACTACTTGTGCCGGGGTGGCTCAAAGACTAAGTATAAAGTATTTTCTTACAGCTTTACTTGCTGTTATGTTGAATCCAAATCACCTTTATTTCAATTCAATTTTATTCATGTAGCATTTTTAACAATAGCCGTTGTCACAACACAGCTTTATAGAAATATATAAATCCAGGATATACATTTTAAATGTATAAATTTGTCCCTAATGAGCAAGCCAGGCGATGGTGGCAAGGAAAATGAAGAAACCTTGAGAGGAACCAGACTCAGAAAGGAGCCCATCCTCACCTGGGTGACACCTGATAGTGCGATTATAAATAATTCTCTCGTATAATTGTGTACTATATGGCCAAGAAGTGCAATTGTGTAAACAGGAAAGTTCATTATAGTTTTCATATGAAGTCTGTTTTCTTGAAGTTATCAACTGTTCACTGATGGAGACTTGAGTGCAAAACTGTTTGTGAGAATTGCAGTCCTGAAGCTGTCATGGCAATTGTAGTCCTAAGCCATCGTAACAAAACTGTTCATGTCAGTTGAAGTCCAAAGCCATCTTCATGGTTTCTAAGTGGTACCATCCGCAGCAATCTCGTGTATCTTTAGGCTGTCTGTGTGGGGCCATCCTCAGCAGCAGCAGCGAGTTGTTTCCAAGTGATGAGAACTCTAACCAGAAGTAGGGCATCAGGATGGATCCGGCAGGTCCAGAGAGCAGAAGGGGTTAGGATCATTTGGTCAGGATTTATTTGTGGGAAAAGTTTCTGTCTAGCACCTTACAGCAGGAATGTTCAGCTAAAATGTAAAAAATGTATCAACTCCCAACTCCATGAAATTCCTTCCTTACAAACCAACATGACTGAACTGTGACAGCAATTACCTTTTAATGCTTAACCAGAACCTCCTGTAATAAGTTTTTGACTATAAATAAGATCCATCAATTAAAAGTGAATAAGTTTTGACGCTTCAGGGTACTACTTTTAACTAGAGTCATAGACACTGAACAGATCAGACACCTGTTATTACTTGAAGCAGAGAATAAACGCATGCCGCTGTGTTAAATCTTCTTTAGACATTCTGGGTTTTTTGGGGTTTTTTTTAAAGCCATGGTGGCACTTCATTATTCAGACTAGAGCAACAGTGTCCAAAGGAGGGGACCCCAGTCCATCACAGGGCATCATTCACACTCTCAGTCACACCTATGGTCAATTTAGCATAAGCATTTAACTTGCGGGATTTTTTTTGGGGGGGGTTAAGAGAGCCTGGCGGAAACCAACACAGACACCAGGAAGAATATGTGAAACTCTACACAGGGAGGTGTACAGTAACCAGAGCTGCAGGTGCAGAGCCCAATAGTGTTTCAGGCTGCCTGATTCATAAAAAAAAAAAAAGACTCATTGTGCAAACGTAAATGTAGAGCCAGAAGTGTTTGAGTGTGTAAATGTTATAAGAACAAGAAGTCCTTTTCATAGCTGGTTAACAGCCTGTGCTATGACATGTAGAAAAAACTGCAATGATTGGTTTCTTAACTGCCTCTATTGTTCACTAGAGGCTAGATCTTCCCTACACGTGTCCTTATCCTGGATTCATACAGGTCTTGGGTGGATGGCCGACCACAGTCAGTTGTCCTTTTAGATGATGTGCTTTTGTGTTCCATTGACCATGGAGTTATCTAGAAGATTAGAATTGACTAGTCGTTGAAGTGCTTAAATAAGTGCCATGATTGGAGGTGACGTACCCAGAGATGTCCTCCAGGCTCTTTCCTGTTTTATGGAAAGTATTTTATTATTTGGTCTCTCGCTGGCACACACTTGCTTAACTCACTTGTCCTGTGTGTGCATGTAGTCACCATCGATTGTGATGGCTCAGATGTCCATGAAAAGCCTTTGGTGATCTTGTATACACTGTGCATGGATGAACTAATTTCCAGAGTGAAAGAGTGCATCTCTACCTAGTGATACCACTATGCAGTTATGGCCTCAGTGTGTCTTGCAACAAGCATTATGAGGAATGCTCCAAATGATAGAACACACAAAATCTGATTTTAACAAGACTTCTTGATAATTATTTTCAGTAAGTGTTCATATGGTGTTATCTTGATGGTCACAGTATTATCCACAGTGCACTGTGAGCAGGTATTTCCATGCAAAATTTTAGTTTAGAAATGTAATATCAAATGTGTAATGAAAGGAAATGCTATTTGTTATAGCCGCATGTGGCACCCTCTGTAGCACCTCATCTTTGGTGACCCAGTTCCATAAAACCTGCTGTTTAAAATGTTCTTGATGATGGTAGATTCTGTCAAACTTTTGCATTATGAGACAACTGTGGAAAGACTGAGGTTCTTTGCTGTGGTTAGGAGAGAGAATTTATCTCCACAATCTTACAATTACACATTGAGCTTTCCATTTGCTGTAGGTCAGACAGCTGTTTATGAAAATGTGTTATAATCGTAACTTGGCGCAAACAGTTGTGGTTCCTGACAACGTTTTAAGTGATACATTTGGGCAATAATATTCCAAGTATTGTTACCTGGGAATCGTGAATAAATGTTTTATAGAATATGATGATGTTAACACGATTGCACTTTTTGACTATAGAGTATACAGTTATAGAAGAGAAATTATTTATAATTGCACTATCAAGTGTCACCCAGATGAAGATGGGTTCCCTTTTGAGTCTGGTTCCTCTCAAAGATTTCTTCATGTCGTCTCAGGGAGTTTTTCCTTGTCACGGTCGCCTCTGGCTCACTCATTACGGGTAAATTCGGTAAATTCAAAAATGTACATCCTGAATTTATATGTTTCTCTAAAGCTGATTTGTGATGATGTCTGTTGTTAAAAGCACTAAACAAATAAAATCGAATAGATGAAATTGACCATGTTGTGACAGAGTTTGGAATAGTTTGTTGGTGAGGAGATTCACAGTCTTCAGACAGCCAGTCTTGTGATATTGACTGTAATTGTTAAATCTGCTTTCAAATGTGTACTCATGACCGACATGGTGATGGAAGTCTAATGTATGTCAAAGTGTACCAAAATCTTTTCAGTGAAGCAGACAGAATATTCAATGTGACAAGATAATTGATGTTCTGCATCACTAAGATGAAAGAAACTGCTGCAAAATACAATCTGCACCAGAGAGTACCATAGAAGTTAATTTGTGAAGGAAAGCCAGCAGGTTGCAGTTTAGCGTAGGATGGGTATACGTCAAGATCTGTTCTTGGCCGAAACTTGGAGAGAACACCACAAGAGGGAAAGCTTTAAGTCTCAAGAGTAGTGTCCCTGCTTTCAGTCTTTGGAGCTGTACAAAAAAAGCCTTGAGGATTAATGACACTATTATTAACTTTTTGGAATGACAGGAAAGAATGGCATGCTTTCTTGATACGATCTGTATAAAACTATATTGCAATCTAAGATCTCAGTCTACAACTAAATGACTCCTACCTCATGGAGCAGTACAGCTAAACAATATTGGAAAACAGCTAATGGATGAAATGAGCTACAAACACAGGATTTAGCACAGGCCTCACTGAGTCCTGTCAAGGAAGCTGCACAGGCTTAAATACCATGCAAAGTTTCAAAATGCAAAGTCATTTGTATATGATCCCTATAGCTTCCTGGGTTCCATGGCTAAGTACACAACTGACGGTCCACATTTTAGCCTGAGTAGTTTGTGCCAATCTGAAATTGAAATACGGAGCATGATGATGAATGATCACATGGAGACATACCTTTCTCCACATACATTTGAGGAGATTAGAAGTTGTAAATTTCTTGTACCTGGTCTGAACCATCACATTCTCTCTTTACTTGGTAAGTTTCGTGCAGGCAGTCAGTCTCTTACTAACCCCATAATTATTTGTGCTATCAGCAATGCTTGTTAAGTTTGACACCACAGGATTGTTTTGTTTTGTCTTTTTTAAATCTTCTCTCTTTGTTAGAATAGATCTGGTTTGGCTGCTCTTCTTAAAATAGTGTTCTTTATTTCAGATCTTGTAGATCTACAACACTGTGCAGCTGACGTAAAAAGTGTATTTTTCCATGCAAAGTAGTTCTTAAACAGCACTTTTGTAGATAGGATTGCTCTTATGTACAAATGCTGTGTATGGACAAAAGACCTTTTTTTCCCTCATACATTTTGAGGAAGATAACAACCTACAAATCAATATACACATAAAAAGTTACATGAGTATACATAAATGCAGAAAGGACAT
>CM074947.1:9639812-9659108 GCA_037577455.1 Pangasius macronema
TGTTTGCATGTTTTTCTGTTTCTTATGTTCTGTAAAGCTGCTTTGAGACAATGTCCATTGTTAAAAGTGCTATACAATAAAATTGAATTCAATTGACTATATCACATATATTAAATATATGCACACACATGGATTTTAGGCACTGTAATTAAACACTAATGGTTGTTAACTGGTTGGGAGAGCAAACTAAATTTACAAGTTGGACTGTGTAAAGGTGATCATAGTGCTGTTTATGGAGCTGTGGAGTGTATGGAGTAATTTTTGTTGTGTAAAATTTATCTTTCTTTTTTCGCCAGTTGAATTTTTTGTTGTTGTTGTTGATGTAGCACCCCACCCCACCCCACTTCCATTTAAAAACAACAACAACAAGGCCCTAGATATTTGTCATGTTTTGTTCCAATTCATCCTAATAGTGGTAGTGATGCCACAGTACCCCCTTTACGGCTAGCGATGCTTGGGTTTTAGCTGATACCGATATCCATCCGATACTGTTTTCTTTAAAGATGACTAAGCGTTAAATTGTGTGTGGTTTATTTTATTTTTTTTTCCTAAGGCACTTCAGTTAAACTCTTTCACACAAAAATCCCTTAGATTGTAAATATAATAAAGAATAAATATAATAAAATCAATCCTAAAAGTAAAAATAAATAAATAAATAAATAAAAAAGTCTCTTTGTGTAAACATTTCCAGTTTCAAATTCCCATCTTTGCCATTTGTTATCGGATCCGGTATCCGACATGTTGGTTCAGATTGGTGCCATCTCTATTTAGTGGTCATTTGCCAAGTTATTTAAATTGCAGTGCTGCTTGTTTTTCTAGATGTTGACAAGCCACAGTCTTTGTCACTGTATACTCTGCAACCCATTACCAGTGTGACAGGTTTGTATTTTGTGACGAAACATGATAAGCCATAACCTGTCTTTCACTATTGTTTTTTTTTTCTTTTCTTTTTTCTAGCCATCATGTAAGTTATCTTCAGAGATATACATAAAGTTTTAGCTCATTCTGTTTTGCTCTGAGTATCTGGGGCAATGCTTCTGCTTTCAAAACAAATTAATAATTTGATATGGTCTGAATGGAATAGCAGGTCAGGGCTAACCAGTTTCACGCTTCCTGAAGGCAGTTGAGAGTTGTTATTTTATTTAAACCATTTGAACCCATGTTCCCCTGTATGCCCCCTTCCCATATGGCTGGTGTGTTCCTGTATGTCTTGAATAATGTATTTAAAAAAACAAACAAACTGTATTTTCTCCAGTGAAACATATTTGACTTTCTGTTGCCGTACCAGTTGGTTATACTATCTCCTCTCCAACAGGGTTTTAGCATGAGTGTGCACATGCCTGGAAAGATTAGGCCACATTTTGCCTTCTATAAAATGACCAATAGAAATAACCCCCAGACGATGTAAGTCCGAATTAACATGTGGTAAAGATTCCTTTATATCAAGTTATAAAGGAAGCGCTTTTTTTTGGTTTCAGCAGGAGACAGTAGAAAAGAGTGAGTGTCTTTACATTGAAGAGTATAAAGAGACTCCAGGAAACGCTCACTCTTTTCTATTGTCTCCTGCTGAAACCAAAAAGGAAACCAAGTATTGTTAAAATACAGATGATTTAGCACTTTTCAGAGAAGCAACTATTCTGTGGGGTTTACTCTACATTATTGAGTTCCTAATAGAGGTATAGCCTATAGGACACTACATGAGCAAAAATATGTGGATACCCCTCTTAATTATTGAGTTCAGGTGTTTCAGCCACACCCACTAACTGCTAACAGGTGTATAAAATCGAGCACATACCCATGCAATCTCCATAGACAAACATTGGCAATAGAATGGGTCATACTGAAGAGCTCACTGACTTTAAACGTGGCACTGTCCTAAGATGCCACCTTTACCACAAGTCAGTTTGTGAAACTTCTCCTGTGCCAAATCTGCCCCAGTCTACTATAAGTCATTATTGCAAAAGTGATTATTGCAAAATGGAAGCATCTAAGAGCAACAACAGCTCAGCCACGAAGTGGTAGACCATGCAAAGTCACAGAGCGGGGCCAACAAGTACTGCTTATCACGTAAAATTCGAGTATCCTCTCTTGCATCACTCACTAGTTCCAAACTGCCTATTAATGCAATATCAGCACAAGAACTGTGTATCGAGAGCTTCACGAAATGGGTTTCCATGGCCGAGCAGCTGCACGCAAGCCAAAGATCGCTGTACACTATGCCAAGAAGCAAAAGAAGTGGTGTTCTCTGGACTGATGAATCACGCTTGTCTATCTGGCAGTCTGATGGATGAATCTGTGTTTGGTGGATATCAGGGGAACGCTAACTATCATGATGCATAGTGCCATATTAAAGTTTGGTGGAGGAAGGATAAGAGGATGGTCTTCAGGGTTTGGGCCCCATATTAATGCTCATGGTTTTGGAATGGACTGTCCAGAAAGCTCATATAGGTTTGACCGTCAAATGTCCACAAACCTTTGGTCATATAGTGTATATGATGAGCATGTGGCCTGCTAAAGAAAGCGCAGCATGCTCAGCCACAAGCCCTATAGCAAACGAAATAAGAAAAATCAAAGCAATCAGGGTTTTTTAAAGTGGGGTGTGTAGTACACGTGGAAATTTTAATGTGACAACCACGTGTACATTTTGAAGACACTCCCATGTCTTTCATTTACACCGAGCTCTCTTATCCCTTGTAAATCTATCATGATCATTACAGATGTCCTCCAGCAACATTACTGAAGATTTTGAAATTTCTATCATACCAGATATTACTTTATACACTGACCTATGTATGTCTTCATGGAGAGTACAAAGCATTTCTAATAGTCGCTCTGGATAAGGGTGTCTGCCAAATGCTGGACATGTCTACATGCCCCCTTATTTTCACTCTCATTGGTCTTGACGGTGAGATGGTCAGTTGTGTATTAAACCACGGAAACTGTATAGTAATGCACTGCACAGTCCTACATGGGCAAGATGATTAAAGTCACAGTGCTGAAAGGCATTGTGACAAGTCATTCGACCTTTGTAGGTGTGACGGTGTGACGCACATGTGTTTGACATTCTTTCTGAGCTGTTTGTCAATGGGGTGTTACTGGTTATTGCAGTTGTAGAATAAAATACTCAAGGTCAAGAAAGCAGTGCAACAGTACTTTCTACGGACGTTTTTCACAATGTTGTGTGAGACACTATGGTGGCTTAACCCATTTTAGAGGAAGATTCGTGCTAGCCTCCATGGGGTGAACTGCTATGACACTGTGGGGAAATGAGCAAATAGAAATGGGGTCAAGAAAAAAAAAAGTCTTGTTTTTTTTTTTTTTTAGCTTTAATACAATGATCAAAAGTAGTTAAATGTGATTTGGTCTAATGATGGAGTTTACAATGTAGATCTATTCATTGTTTTATTGAATAGTGTGAATACCATTGCGTAGTGGGAATTTTGTCTTGGTTTTCCCTTGTGAATGTTGTTACCCTGTTATAGGCTTTTATACTCATGTCACTGTGGTTATAGCAAACAATTTACAGTATTACTTTCCTTCCCCTCCTCCTTCTCTCCAGTATGAAGACAAAGAGGAGGTGGTTCTATGGATGAACACAGTGGGGCCGTATCACAACAGGCAGGAGACATATAAATACTTCTCCCTTCCTTTCTGCGTGGGCAACAAGAAGACAATCAGCCACTACCATGAGACGCTGGGCGAAGCTCTGCAGGGAGTTGAACTGGAGTTCAGCGGCCTAGACATCAAGTTTAAAGGTAAGCGAGGTCTATTGGTCTATTAATGTATACTATGTCTCCTTTCATAAATACAACAGTATCAGTACCTTAGTTTAAAATGGGGTCCAGATGCTTTATAGTTGGGAGATCATGAGTTCGGATCCCAATGATGCCACAGCCATACATGGCCAGGAGTCCAAAACCACATAACGGGCCATGCAGCCATGAGTAGGAGGAATGGTGATACTCTGTCAATCAGAGCAACACTAACCAATCCTGGGCATCTCTTAGATAATGTATGCGGAAGAGGGTAGATAGCGGGTATTTTATTTTATTTTTTTGTTATCCCCAAACCACATCAAAATGAAAGAATTACCTCCCTATTTAGGTACAAGTTCCTCATCTATTAGTTGGGCTGGTGCCTGTTTTGTGTCAGAGTGTTGGAGGGAGTTTCACTCTGTGTTACGCTCTTCTATGCTTGTTTTTGTATTTGTTACAGCACACCGCTACTAGCTCTTAGCGCCGGCCTGGGTGACGTAAATCAGCTGCTGAAAAGTGGCCTTTGTGGCATAGGAAAATATTTATCAATAGACATTTTTCTCTCATTCTACAATATGTATCGCTGTATCGCACAGCCCTAGTGAAAAGATGTGGAAATTTCAAATTTGAGCACAGAAGAATGCAGAAGGGATCAAAGTGATTCAATGAAATCTAAAGTTGCTATTAAGGATAACTTTTAGTAACATGGTTAGTTGATGTAATAAATCGTGTCTTTCATAAACTGTCTGCTGTAGTCAGGGTGGTTCTGGCTATAAGCAGTCACTTAAGGCCAAGTGTAAGAGTATAAGATAAATAGTGCTCACACTTTCACTGGTCACTTTAATAGGAACCTGCACATTCATGCAGTTATCCAATCAGCCAATCATGTTGCAGCAGCACAATGCATACTCATGCAGATACGGGCCAGCAGCTAATGTTAGGTAATGTGCACATCAGCCATAAGAATGGGGGGAAAAATGTGATCTCAGTGATTTTGACCGTGGCATGATTGTTGGTGCCAAACGGGCTGGTTTAAGTATTTCTGTAACTGCTGATCTCCTGGGATTTTCACTCTCAACAGTCTCCAGAGTTTACCCAGAATGGTGCAATAAAGAAAAAAAAAGCATCCAGTTAGTGCCAGTTCTGCAGTTACTGCCAGTTAACACCAATCAATCATCTCGTGAAAGCCACAGCCTATTTGAGTATCGCTGCTGACCATGTGTATCCCTTCATGGCCACAATTTACTGATCTTCTATTGGCTACTTTCAGCATGATCATGCACCATGTCACAAAACAGAAGTCATCTCCAACTGGTTCATGAACATGACAATGAGTTGACTGTTCTTCAGATCTGAATCTAATGTTCTTCAGATCTGAATCTAATAGAACACCTTTGGGTCGTGGCAGAATGGGAGATTTTGTGATCATGTCAACATGGACCAGAATCTCAAAGCAACATTTCCAACATCTTGTGGAATCTGTGCCATGAAAAACTAAGGCTGTTTTGAGAGCAAAGGGAGGCCCTATCCAGTATAAGTAGGTTTCTAATGAAGTGCTCAGTGAGTGTAAATAAAGAATGAACAACCTTTGATATTTATCCTAATGGTCACATGACTGTTTCAAGCGTTCATGTTTTGTTTTTTTTTGGTCTTGGAAATCATGGCTTAGTTGAAGCATGTTGGTGCTACGTGTCTGAATACTTGTTAATAATTATTTATGACTTGTGCACTGTATTTATTAAAAAAAAAAACAGAATTGTTTAGGTCCAAGGATATTCAGCTCATTTTGAAAGTGCTGCTATTCAAAATGTTTCAGTGTAATATCCATTCAGGTACAACAGAGAAAATCCTTGAATGGAAGAATTCAGTGCAGCTAGTAAATATTTATTTTTATAGTTGAAAAACTGTAATTATTTCCTCACAAATACCTTCCTTTACAGATGAAGTGATGCAGACGACATACTGTGAAATTGAGTTGGACAAAGCTAAAAGAGACGCCTTTGTCTACGCCATCAAGAACCACTACTGGTACCAAATGTACATCGATGACCTACCAATCTGGGGTGAGTAGTCCAGGGGTTCTGTGCTTGGCAAAGCCTCAAGGGGTTCAATACCACTTGGCAAAGCCTTGGGATTCGATACCACTAAGCTCTGTGAGCTCTCAGCTAGTCCTCACTTTTATTTGTGAAGGTATTTTGTGAGGAGTTATATATTTCTGATCTTCTGGCTTGTCTAGTCTTATTTTGCTGTAATACTGTGGAAATTCTGTATTTTATTATATATTTACTGTACAATCATTTTAATATTCCTTTAATATCGTTCCGTAATTTAGTAACTGTATACACCTCTCAATACATTACTACCTGATCTGTAAAATCACTTTGTTGATTGCAACTCAGGGATTGTTGGTGAGGCAGACGAGAACGGCGAAGACCATTACCTCTGGACTTACAAAAAGCTGGAAATCGGCTTCAACGGAAACAGAATCGTGGATGTTAACTTGACCAGTGAGGGCAAAGTCAAGCTTGTGCCGAACACAAGAATCGCCATGTCCTACTCGGTGAGTACTTTTACCACAAACCTCTCAATACTGTATCATTAGCACATGTGCTTGACTGTATATGACAAGAAATTTAGAAAGTCATGTCGCAGTCATAGCATTGAACATTTGATATTAAAGCATTAAACAAGCCTTTGTCTCCTTTTTCATTATTGTAGGTGAAGTGGAAAAAGTCTGATGTGAAATTTGAAGACCGTTTTGACAAATACCTTGATCCATCCTTCTTTCAACACAGAGTAAGCACTATTACTATTACTTAATGTATCATTTATCTGAAGATTTTTCTAGAAGTTGTGGATAACTAATACTATGGTGCATAATGAAGGAAGGTTTTCCTCTAATTATTCATTCATTTTTCCTTCTACCAACAGATTCACTGGTTCTCCATATTTAACTCCTTCATGATGGTGATCTTCCTGGTGGGCTTGGTGTCTATGATCTTGATGAGGACGCTGAGGAAAGACTATGCCAGATACAGCAAAGAGGAGGAAATGGATGATATGGTGAGTCCAAATAAACCACACTATCTATACACCTTGTCTGATGAAAGTAACTCAATGGATTTTGATTTGTAGTGAGAAGAACATGACAGCGTGTGCAGTTATAGGAAAATAATAAGAGTGTGACCCCCAAAGTTGATTATTGGATTACCCAATAACAGCACATCCTGAAGTGGTTTGTTCCTCTTGTACCACAGCCACTAATGATTTTCTTATTTATTTAATGAGCTATATGTCATCAATCTACGGGTAGCACCTCTCCCCAAATCCCTGTGGACTAGACGCTACTATAGAAGTGAGAATGTATTAGAAGGAGTGCATTAATATAAACCTATGATTTACTTTACTGTTGGAACTGTCAGCGCTTCTGTTAGAGAAAATGAATCGATGCCAACTGACCAATCAGATTAGAGAATTCAACAGCACTGTGGTATAATGTGTTTTTAATGGATGATATTGTAGAATTAACATGTGGTTATGAGCTCTTGCTCTTAATACAAACCTAAGATATTAGCCAGTACTGCTTACTTCCAATTTTTTACAGTAACAGGACAATGATGAATTTTTGTGCATTATTTTCTATTATGTAATTTGTGGATAATTATGTGGATATGTAGTATATGTGGGGAACATGCATATATTATCTTTTTTGAATTAGTGTAATTAGATGACTTATTGAATTTCTGTGCCATGTGTATCGAGTCTTTAACACATCCAGTACTCACTCACTCACTCATTCACTCACAGGACCGAGATCTCGGGGACGAGTATGGCTGGAAGCAAGTCCACGGTGATGTGTTCAGACCCTCCAGTCACCCTCTTATCTTTTCCTCCCTGATTGGCTCTGGCTGCCAGATTTTCTCTGTGTCCCTCATTGTTATCATTGTGGCCATGCTTGAGGATCTGTACACTGAGTAAGTCTCAAGGACAGTTGTATTTGTTGATTTAACAGGCAAAAGAATATTACTGATGAAGGTTTTTTTTTTTCTTCTTGTAGGAGAGGGTCGATGCTGAGCACGGCTATATTTGTGTATCGTCGGTGAAGGGGTCATTTACCAATGAAACCCCCTTCGGACATACGTTTTGTTCCCCCATTCTCAAAGACTTGATAATACAGTTTTAATTCTTTCAAAAGTCAGGATATGAATTACGGTAGACGTTACTGTAGATCGTCATGAACTCTCACACAGAGGAAAAGCAGATACTGCTACATAAGCATGAGAAGTACACGTTTAGCCTCATATGCAACATCGCTTCACGTCACATAATTCACTTGTTACGTTTTCTGACTTTCAAAAAAAATTACTGAGCATTGCAAAGGTAAAAATAATAAACTCTCACAAACGAGTCGACTGTGGTGGTTCCATCTGTGTTTGAGCAGGGAGGAGATGGATAAAGCAGATGTTTATTGGAGCATTCCTGATCCCAGCTATGGTTTGTGGCACGGCTTTCTTTATCAACTTTATTGCTATCTACTACCACGCATCCAGAGCCATCCCATTTGGCACCATGGTGAGTGCTTAATCAGCTGTGTGCACTTTTTTTTTTTTTTAAATGACATTTCAATATGTCTCTTGTAACAGAAGTTTTGCCTGTTCAGTTGTCTTGCAGGTAAGAAAGCTAAAGTAAAGTCAGTATGTAGCCAGCCTTGTCTTCTTGGCCAGGTACTTCTCAATATTCCTCGCTTCCCTACGTCTTTCAACCTGCGATGTGGATATTGATTGAAGTCTGGCGCTATTAGGGGTGTATCAATACTTAATGTTCTTGGAGGAATCAAGGAGAGAGGAGGCTTCCAGACCTTGTCTTCTTTCCTTTTTCTATTCTTATATCGTATGACATACAACAGTGTTATAAACAGCTCAAATACAAAATGAAATAAGTAAATGGCTTAAAATGTGGTTTGGCTTCTACAGAGCGTGTCCACATTATCAGTCGGTTCATAACAGAGTCTTGCATGGGGTGGAATATCAGCATGTAAGCCTGTGATCTAGTGTGAACACAGTTTCAGTTTCTGTATAGGCAAATTCTTTATGCTGGGATACAGGTGTTACAGATGTACAGTAACTCCTCAATATGTGACAGTGTTTGTCTAAAACTTGCATCATGGCTTTTAGTCAGTCGTGAGAGTAAGATGTAATCTGCTAAGAGTACTTCTACATCATCAGCACCATTACTGTAAATATAACACTGTGACAATTCAGTGAAAATTATTTCACTTCGAATTCAAAAATAGAAATATTTTTTATAGATTGGTCAGATGTTGATTATTGAATTTTCTATAACTGCAGCTAGTACAATAATGCATGCTCAAATTCATATTAATACGCTCATTCTAATACATTATTATTTCTATAGTTAACCCTCTACTGCATGAATTAATTATTTATTTTTCATGGATTTTTATTACTTGTTAATCAAGTTCTTTATTTTTATATATTCAAAATAAAAAAAAAATTAGGGGGGTAGTTTGTAAATTGTTGCCATATGACAACAATGTGCAGTAAAGAGTTAAAAAATAAAGTATGCAGAGACTTATGTGGCAGACGTATTTTATAAAAATGTGTAATCAGTGATATGGTGATAAGTGATAAATTTTCTCTGAGGAGACATTTATTTAGCCTTTTTGGAAGGACTCTTCATTGTCTGTGCTTTGTAATAGTAAGAAATAAAGCGGTTCCTAAAGAAAAAAACCTTCAGCTTCGGGGAGGTCGCAGTAATGGTTTCACACCAATTGCACCACTTTGTTGTTGATTATTTGCCTCTAACAGCACATCTTAAAGTGTTTCATAGCTTACTTATTGAGTGAGTTGGCTATAATCATTTGATAGTTCTAAATGTAATATCGAGAATTTACAGACAGTTGCTTTCTTTCCTTCATGCAGCGTTCATGTTTTCTAGACACATCACATGTTGCCGTTGCTAGTTTTGAATAGGTGCCTTTTAAACCTAATGATCTTGACATGTACAAGCCTGAAACTGATCGTATGGAGTCAAAGAGTTTGAACCTGCTTTCTCTGTGTGTGTTCCAGGTTGCAGTGTGCTGCATCTGCTTCTTCGTCATCCTGCCTCTAAACCTGGTGGGAACGATCCTGGGTCGGAACCTCTCGGGACAGCCCAACTTTCCCTGCAGGGTCAACGCCGTGCCCAGGCCCATCCCAGAGAAGAAATGGTATGCCCTTCTTTTCTTATTAGATATCCTCATGGTGATCAGTATTGTGTGAGGGCAGAATACAATTTATTAATTACAGTCTATACTTATGTGCATTGTTAGTTATTATTTTTTTCCCCTGGTTTGATTTTCAGGTTCATGGAGCCTGCGGTCATCGTGTGCCTGGGTGGCATCCTGCCATTTGGGTCTATATTCATTGAGATGTAAGTATTTTAATTCCTCCATCCTTGTTTTTCCATTTTTCCATGCTGGATGCGCAGTTCCAGTAATTGCAGTTATGTTTCCCGCTTTCTCCTTTTTGTAGGTACTTCATTTTCACGTCATTCTGGGCCTATAAGATTTATTATGTGTACGGATTCATGATGCTCGTGTTGGTGATCTTGTGCATTGTGACTGTTTGCGTGACCATCGTCTGTACCTACTTCCTCCTCAATGCTGAAGACTACAGATGGTGAGAGAATGATCAACTGCTAGTTTTTGAGAGATGAATTTTGAATGTCTGATAGATTTGTAGCATTTCTAAATTTTTTGTTTTGTTTTGTTTTTGACCCCTTGCTTTTTCTTACTGTAACATGGTGCATAATTACCATCCAGTGACATGCACTGGGCTTGTGTTTTTCGTGAAGGGAGCAAGTGAGTGGGGGATTTTCCCCCATTTTCTCCCCAATTTGGTCACCTGCCAATTCCCACTCCCTGACCAGCTCGCCCTTATCTTCTGTCAAACAGGGAGACTGACGTGCTTCCTCGAAATCATGTGAAGCCAGCTAACCGTGTCTTTTTCGAATGGCTGCTCATGCTGCTTCACACAGCAGTGTAACATACTCAGAGGAAAGCGCTATCTGCCCTCTTCTGGATGCGGGAGCTCATAGACACCTACTATTAGCTAGAGTCACTGTGAGAGAGAGAGTACACCACCCCTCCCAAACAGCCAGTTCTGCTCTGTTGGCTTCCAGCCACAGATTCCTAGGGTATCATCATGATCCCAAAGATAGGACACCAGGATTTTCTTGTTAGCAATGTTAGCACCTTTACATTACTTCCAACTCACTAAACAGATAAACATTCAATTTGTCTGAAGTAAGAACAAATGGAAAACAAGTAATGAAGGGAAAACTGACTGAATTGTATTATTCTTTTGCAGGCAGTGGACAAGCTTCCTTTCTGCCGCTTCCACAGCAGTTTATGTTTACATGTATTCCTTTTACTACTATTTCTTCAAAACAAAGTGAGTTTGACTTTATTTTACCTCAGCTTGGTGACTGTTCATTTATTAAATGTATTTATAAAGCAGCCATGCATTTCTTCCATGTGGTGATAATCATACTACTGGCATAGCCAGCCATGTCCCTGATGAACGTTGTCTTTTCCTCTGCAGGATGTATGGTTTGTTTCAGACATCATTCTACTTCGGCTACATGGCGGTGTTCAGTACTGCTCTGGGTATAATGTGTGGTGTGTATTACTATCTATTTATTGAGACAGTTCGTCTCCTTCGTCTATTTCTGCCTGCACATAGTTTTACTTGGTGTATTATTAATCTCGCATGTTCTTCCAGGAGCCGTTGGTTACATGGGAACAAGTGCCTTTGTGAGAAAGATCTACACAAACGTGAAGATTGACTAGCGACTCTACAGCACCTGTGCAATCGTCTGATATTTCCCAGCAGTGGCGGACACGAGTCTTTGTTCCTTTTTTTTGCAAGAAGAGATTGTGATCTTATCTTGTATAAATCTAGTTTTCCATTTTCTCAACAAATCCAAGGTTGCAAGATTGTGTACACACAGGCATATAATGGAAGAATTAAATAAACGTGACTTTTATTTTTATTTTTATTAATTAACTGTGTTTCATTTCTTTCCTCTGGAGCAAATGTGTAGGTTTTTTTTTTTTTTTTTTTAGTTTAAAAAAACTTTGGTTCTCCTCTGATAACTCTCTCACCCAGCATGAGTGAACGTAGACCTTTATCGATGGAGTAGTCTAGCTCTCTTCAGTGAAGAGGCCGAAGTGTACGGAGAGCCTTTGTTCTGCTGTAGGAGAATTTTGGAGGGTTGCGTTTGGGTCCATGCTCCTACTGTCTGTTCTGTATTGTCGAGTTGAGCGATGTTGTTGTATTGTTTTAAACACTTTGTTTCCGATCACCCAGAGCATAGTGTAACTTTTGCATTCGAATGATAAAAAAAAAAAATGTTGGTTACTAGCTTTTCTGCCACCAGACTTAACAAAGCACCATTTTTAACTTTACACTACATAGTTCAGGTTCTCATACAGACAAATGAGGCATACATCACAATCTGATCCAATCTGAGGTTAATGTACGGTCCGGTCATCTGCCACAAGTGCGGATGTTTTACATTGGCTGTTTCAAAGTGGTCTTGTGTTTTCCAGTTTAGTCTTATTTTTAATGTTGGGATTTAAATGAAGTCTGAGTGTGAAGATGATAAATGGATGGGGGTAAAACTGTATATAACCTTAATAACTGTAACTGTAGAAGTAGACTCCAAAATGTATTTTGGTTGTACAGATTTATTACAGGGTGTTTTTTTTTTTTTTAAAAAAGACGTTCAGTTGAATGATTTAGTCTTTTCTCCTTTTTATTTCGTGAGCTTGGGGTGGGTGGCACTGTTACATCTTGCCTGTTTAGTGCATGCCGTTCTCATCTTGCTGTATAAACCAGTTCTGTTTGTATCTGCTTTCTTTGGCTTTTTCTTTCTGTGGCTCCTGACACATGCTCAAATTAAGTTTTGTGTAACCTTTTAAAAAAACAAAACAAAAAAAAATCTGGAGTGCGACTTTGACTTTCTGCTGCTTCTAGAGGAAATAATGACCATCATATACATTTTTGTTTTTAATATTTATGATTTAAAGCTTTAATCGGCTCTCTGTGTGCTGAACAGCCACCTCCCTCATGCTAACTTCCCCATCCATTACCAGAAGCAGCATTGTGAATGTTGGACACATGCAGACTTTTCCGCGAGCATACTGTAAAGGGTCACATTCTTGTACTTTCTTTGATGTTTTCCTAACTCCAGGAAGTGCCACAGGAGCACTCGGACAAAGCTCGTGTTTTTCGTTCTGCTGTATACAGTATGTAACTAAAGATGTCTGAGATGTGGCAAAGCCTTTTTTTTCTAATCCCCTCAAATGCCAGATGATTTCTGGCCCTCATGTCATGAACCTTGTGATGTCTGAAAAGACATTTTAAACATGCTATACTTGTTGTAAAAAGGAAAAAATAAATGATGTTTATGTACAGAGGTTATACAGGCATGGTTTGAATTCTGAAAGTGAAGTCTTGGTCAGTATTTTGTTAAATCTGTCTTTTGTTCCTCTATTCTTCAAGATAACCAATTTTTTGAAGAATTACACACATCATCTGTTCCACTTGCACAATGCCCACACACACAGTCCACTTTATTAGAAACACCTGATCATTCATGCAATTATCCAAACAGCCAATCATGTGGCAGCAGCAGCACTATGCACAAAATCATGCAGAAACAGGTCAAGGGCTTCAGATAATGTTCACCTCAAACATCAGAATGGAGGGATAACGTGCTCTCGGTGACTTTGACTGTGGCATGGTTGCTGGTACCAAACAGGCTGGCCTGAGTATTTCAGAAACTGCTTATCTCTTCGGATCTTCAGACACGAATGGTCTGTGGGTGGAAATGCCTTGGTGATGAGAAAGGTCAGAGAGGACCAGGCTTGTTCAAGCAGACAGGAAGTCTACAGTGACTTAAACAACTGTTAAAAAAAAATAATAAAAAATTTGCAGCTATGGTGAGCAGAAACATCTCAGAACGCCTAACATGCCAAACCTTGAGGCGGTTAGTCTACAGCAGAACAGGGTATCACTCCTATCAGCTAAGAACTGGAATCTGCTAAAGCTACAGCTCACCTAAACTGGACGGTTCAGGATTGGAAAACATCACCAGGCTTAGAGGGTCTATTTTAATGTCTTCTGACCAGAAAGTATAATAGAATAAAACAAGAAACATTAGCTTTTTGGAAAGACTGTAATGGCTCACCAACACCAGACAGTGTCACTTTTATTTGTATACACAGCAACAACACTAACAAATGAGCTCATGTTTTATACAGATCACTGAAATCATTTTCTGTTGATCCATTTGGGTAGTGCAATTCAAAGTCAGTCTAAATATTAAGTGCGTTATTTTGTATGATCTACTACAAGCAAATGTGGCTCGAGTTCCTTTCAGTTGACTTTTTCAAAGTATTCCTTGGACCCCTCTGGAGTTGGCTTTATCTGAAATACAAAGAAACCATTTATGAATGACACAAATCACATCTTGTGATTGTATCATCATGTACATCATGGATTTTTCAGTAGCATTTTCAAATCTAAGTTTTTTATTATTAATTTTTTTAAATAAAATGTTTACCGTGGGTGATTTTGGGGTCCAGCTGGCTGGGCAAACCTCTCCATGGCTCTCCACAAACTGGAAAGCCTTAACGAGGCGCAGTGTCTCTTCAACAGAGCGGCCTACTGGAAGGTCGTTGATGCTCATGTGTTTGATGATGCCATTGGGATCAATGATAAACAGCCCTCTACATGGGGATAGATTCAGTTACTGGAAAAGCATCTTAAACTATTTTTTGAAAATATATCTTTGTTTCTGCTTATGAAATAAATATGAACAAAAATATGTAAAGTGCAAAGTCAAAAGACATTATGTGTGTACATCTGAATGGATATATGCACTTCAAATGTATATATGGAAGTATATTAATATATGGAAGTATATTAAATAACAAAAACAAAAGTGCCCAAATACTTATTAGCCCCCCTGTATTTTATATGGATTTTTTTTTATTAATTACAGTAACTAAAATAATACAATTTGTAGTTGAATACAATTTTCTAAATAATGATGAATTTATTATCAAGGATGATAAAAATACCTCAGTGCTATTCCTGGCCCCTCCAGTAGGACTCCATAGTCTCTGGAGACCTGCTTGTTGAGATCAGCCAGCAAGGGGATGTGGATTTTTCCCAGTCCTCCATTCTACAGGCACACAAGAAAGAGGCCAAAGTTCAACCAGAGGAATATCACTTGACTCAGCCATCTCTCTCCTGAAGCACACTTGGACACAAAACCAGTGTTTAAATGAAAAGTGCATTATTCAGTGTTATTAGTGTTATAGTGGCTGAATGTTTGTACCTTTCGAGAGGTGTTGGTCCAGGCCAGGTGAGTAAAGTGAGAGTCTACAGACACACCCACCACCTCACAGTTGATATCATGGAATTCGCTAGCTTTGTCACTGAATGCGATGATTTCTGTAGGGCAGACAAACGTACTGCAAAAAAGAATACAGGGAAAATTAGGTCATGTGTGTCCATTTTGCGCATTAAATTCCACCATTCTTCTGCAGAGAATACAGATAGGAGTTGTGTCTAGATGATGAAAACAAAACAATAAAAGCACTTTCAAAGTGAAGATCAAGACTGTTTATGGCTGTTATATGATATACATGATAACAGGAACTAACTTGTCTCATGGCCATTCTGCACCATTAAATACAACAATAAACAGATAAAACGTACAACAGTCCATTCACAACACACACTATCACAGAGGCAGAGCAAATGCAATACAACACTTCATAAACCTGTAAACAGCACTTAACCATGACTACTTCTGTTTTCACCAGTTCACTTACAAATCGAGCGGGTAGAAAAACAGAACAAGGTATTTGCCCTTGTAGTTATCAAGGCTGATCTCTTTGAATTCTCCATTGTGGACAGCTGTACCCTTGAAGTGTGGAGCATGCTGGGTAACTGCTGCAGCCCATTTAGCAGCACCTGGGGTTTGGAGTACATAAAATAGCTAACGTTATTTTTAATTTTTTTTTAGTTCATCTAAAAGTGTGTGTGCAAAATAGTTTTTAACATACTGATAGAGAAGCAAGCTCTCTGTGCTCTGATCCCAGACGGAGCCGCGGCTACTGAAGTCCCACACCTCAGTGCACTCACTGCTGCTCTGGTTGCCTGTAGTTAGAGATCAGGGACAGACTAAGCTGAACTCCATGTTCAAAATTGTGCAAAATAAGTTTCAAGGTTTACTCAAGATTCTCACTCACCCCCTCCCACCACATAAATAGGATAAAAGTATTGAGTGACTAGTGATTAAGGTTTAATGTGATTCTTTCCTGGACGCGTTATCCAGGACCCTCAACACCACATCAGCTTTATCTGTGCTTGCATTCAAGGGCGTTAGTTTGGTTTTGGAAAAGGGGGCGGGTTCGGCACTATGACTTGCAAAGTGGCTTCTTGTCTGCACAAGTTTAGTATCAGTGAGATGGTTTGCATATCCTGTCATGCAAATATTCAAAAAGAAGATATTCATGTACATATTACAAATAAACAACAGTTGACCTGACACACTACACATTGTATATAATCTGTCATATATATATATATATATATATATATATATATATATATATATATATAAAAGAGATGGAAGAAAGATGTCTTTGTATTTGAATAGGACACATACTGTCTCCACACCAATCACAATAACTCTTTAAATAACTCAGGCTCTTGGGATTTTTTTTGTGCATTTATTTTTAATTACTAACAAAAATGACAAAAAAAAAAACAACAACAACAAAGTATTAAGAAGAATCATTATTGGATGTCTTTTGGATATATCTTTATTCTGATCATTTGATAGACTTTATGTAAGTTATATATATATATGAGTGAAGAATAATAGGGTTCACTATTGTTAGAGTCTGGCCACGTAATAAAATGTTGACTCATATTTTAAGTCTTATTTTCCTATTGTAAGGCTGACATTTGTAGAGATAAGACATCCCATCCCTACTGAAGAAAACAAAACAAAATAATAGAAACCCTCCTAGAATTTGTAATGGTTTTAATGGAAACTGTAATGGTCCCTGTGGGTCTCTGCTGGTGGCATGTTATGTCTAGTGGATACCATTAAGGGGCAGTAATGGTAATTGTAATGGTTTTAATGGTTAGCTGATGGTCTGTAATGATATCTGTAGCGGAACCATTAGATTTAATTTGATCACCATGCTTTGCTTGATCATTCTCCCAAAATAAAGATATGAAACCTAAAGAAACCTGAGGTCATTTCTAAAAACTCTACTGAGTGCTTTAATGAATAGAGAGCGCTGCTGCTGCTGCTGCTGCTGAGGGACAGGAAGGTTAAACTCCAGCCGATTACTGCGACCTCCTACAGCCCTAACCATGTAATATAAACCCGCACTAATATCAAAGTTATAACGAAATACATAAAATACGCAAATAAATCGAGTGCAAATCATTTTCGAGTGCAAATCAAGCTCGTCACGCTCAAAACTTACAGAAGTCCGGAGAAGTCTTCCAATGTTGGCTGCCATCTTGAAAGCGTGTAAAACGTTGTGCACTTTGAGCCTCAAAAGCGCGCACTGACTGCGCAGCCCTGCGATTACACAACGTCACGTGACATACACGGAAGTCTTTAGCGCTCTCGTACTGGATGTAGACATGTGTTGGCTGAATGACCTCCATCGCTATATGGTTCAAATTATTCATGTTTTTCTACTGCAGGCAATTTTGATTTAATCTTAAATTAAACCACTACGTTGTGATCATTTAAATGGATCCCAATTTGGAATACTGGCATAACAACGGGAAGGTGATTTACCTGTGCACTACAGTCATAATATGGACTTCTTATAACTTAAATATGATTATTTTGTAACATCTCTGCTATCCTATTTCATGCAATTTCATGCATCCTGTAGTCTTTTCTAAGCAGACTTCGCATCTGGTTGAATATTCTTGACCCCAGCTCTATCCTGTCCTCTGATGTGAGTATAGGATCCACTGTGTCATCAGACATCAATGTCAACGTTGTGTTTATTGCATTTCTTTTAATAATCACAAGTGAAAAAAAGACCATTCCACCATTTATCCCCTATGAAATGTCACCATTCGTGCATGACCTAATTCCAAGACTATAATCCTAGAGTCATTTAGGTTTATTCAGTTCAAGTCAGGTAGAACTTTACTGTCGTCTCATCCACATGCATTTACAACATGCACTAGAATAAAATGTATATCTTGTTATGTACAACTCTTCAGGAGCACAGTGTTGGAGAATTTTCCCTTTTCCCCCCAAATAAAACCAGCAGACAATCTTATAGCTCAAAAGGTGTTCAGACTTCAGGAGTAAACAAGCAGTGAGTTATCAGGAGTGAGAACATAATCAGACGAGGCGTCACTCTTACAGTCAGGTGTAAACAACAGAACAATCTCTCATAGGATACAAAATAATGAATATTCATAATTATATAGAAAGGGTGTATACAAGCTTCTACATCTCCTTAGTAGGTGGTTTCCTATAACCTTAAGCAACTAATCTGCACTATCTCATTGATAGAATCATCATATAAAAACACTGATTAAAGAGATAACACAGAGAGGTGAAATTCTCCAACACACAGCACAAGGGACGAGACAATAAGTCAGACACAATGCAGCACAGTACAACAAAAGGAATACAATACAATAAGTACAGTGGACAGTGCACAGCACAGTGTACAATAACTATCCAGGAATATCATGTAGATGACCTAGGTGGCATAACGGTCATATTAGTAGCATAACATATAATATATATAAACAGAACATCCTTAAGGACATGCGTACAGTCTAGATGATGACATTATGTTATAAAGTGCAGGTGCATTTAGTTCATTTTAGATGAGACTTGTTCCTATTGGACTTTTCCAATACAGCCCTGCTGTGAAAAAGCATAAAATGTTTTTTGTTCCACTTTTCACAACAGTATATATTGTTTAGAACATTTAATTGGGGTTGTCTATGTCATTAAATGGCCTGATATTCAGAATTGGCACTGATGTTTATGTTGTTTTGAAATGCCACAAGTGCGATTTTAAGGTGTTTTAGGTGCAGCGTCTAAATATAGGAAATGTTCATTATATATTTTATGCATTAGCACTCTTTTTTGTGTATAATGCTGCATCGGGCTACCGATCAGAAGGTTGTGAGTTCAAATCCCAGCAAAACTCCAAGGTTGCACTCTTGAGCAAGAGACATAAACCTCAGATTCTCAGTTATATTCTGTCTCTTATATTCTGGCAGTTGAGCAACTACAAATGTAACATCTGAATAACAAATGATTTACTGTAATATAGTATATAGTATACAAAATTATAAAGTGATGTATTACACTTAAGGTCAAAAGTTTACATCCCCCTTTCAGAATCTGCAAAATGTTAATTATTTTACCAAAATAAGAGGGATCATACAAA
>CM074947.1:9659208-9727268 GCA_037577455.1 Pangasius macronema
ATTTTAAGGTGTTTTAGGTGCAGCGTCTAAATATAGGAAATGTTCATTATATATTTTATGCATTAGCACTCTTTTTTCTGTATAATGCTGCAGCGGGCTACCGATCAGAAGGTTGTGAGTTCAAATCCCAGCAAAACTCCAAGGTTGGACCCTTGAGCAAGAGACATAAACCTCAGATTCTCAGTTATATTCTGTCTCAGCTGCAAGCTGCATTGGATAAAAGTGTCTGCCAGTTGAGCAACTACAAATGTAACATCTGAATAACAAATGATTTACTGTAATATTGTATATAGTATACAAAATTATAAAGTGATGTATTAGTGCTATATTTAGTGCTGACCTGAATAAGATATTTCACATAAATGATGTTTACATGTAGTCCACAAATTTAAATCCAAAAGTTCAACTTGTGTTCACAAGAGTTTTTGCTTTTAGATCGAAATTGAAAACGCTCGTGCTCTGATCAGAAGGGAAGGGAATCAGCTAAAGAATGAAAAGGTAAGTGTAGGCTTTTTAGCATGAGAATAAGAGAGTCTTATTTTACTCTTATTATTCTTTTTTTCTACATTTATCACTATGCTTTTTTTTCTTCTAGGTCTTCAATGCCTGGATGCTTTCTCTTGTAAGCTTTCCTACACAGCTTTTTTCCTACATAGCTTTCCTATCATAATGTAACGTGTTTGAGTAATTCTTGTTTGTCTGAGTAATCCTTTACAGAAATCAAGTAGATTAAGAAACAAACAAACAAAAAAAAGTCATCCACAATGACAAAATTACCATTGTTGTATTTCAAAAAATAAAACTGAACAGTGTGTTGTCCTGCTCAGTCCTCTGTGCATGCTGATACTGGAGAGCCGATTTCCACTGTATTTCGTCCACAAGGTAACACTCACTGGTGTTATTTTTATCTATGTATTTATACTTTGCTCTGTAAATAGCCAAACTGGGAAATTTGAATTTATTTTTATTCTCAACAGTTTATTATATCTTTCCTGAATCTCTGTCATGATCTCATGATAACAGTTTCTGTAATCTTGATTCTCAGCCTTTCTGCCTGTATCAGCTCCTTTGGTGAGTATTGGTACTCAGTACTGTTTATATACACTCTCAGAAAATGGCTATGAAACTGGCTGCACTCCTATGGTACCTCTTTTCTACTATAGCATTTCATCAGGGAAACCGACTGTAGTGTACATTTAAAACTAATTTAAGTTACATACTTGGACCGTGGGCAACAAATATGTACTAGCTCAATACCTTTTTTTTTCTCAAAATATATCATCAAATGACTAATTCTTTCTCTTCTGTCCTATAGATCATAGCAAGTTTTGTACCACATAAAGGAGTGACACCTGCCCTGTTTTGGCAGGTAATGCTGTTTAAATACTTACTTTCTATAGTTATTATTTGGAAAATTCATACTGTTTTCATGACTGAGAGCATCTTTAAACCCCCATCTGCAGTTTATGCTGCAGAGCTACTGTGCAAGTTTCAACCAGGCCAACAGAAATGCAACAGCCACGCCGGTAATCAAGAATATTTTCTCCCTGCATCCACCTGCAACTCCACATCACTGTAATTTTGTCCCTTACATACCTAAATGGAATTATGTCAGGTTTTCTACAATAAATTGGACTGACTTCTTTGGAACATATGGAGCAGAACTTAATGTCTTTTGATTTTGTTAAGGAGAACAAGATCTCAATGAAACAGGCTCTTCTCATCACTGGAACAGTGGCATATTCAACATTTGCAGGGGTAAGACTTTCTTTATTCAATAATCTCAGACATTTTACACCTGTGAAAAACCTGTTTAAAAGTCCCAGTAACTCTACCCTCTGATACATACATCAACTGTATTATTGACCTATTTTTAGGCCCTTCCCCAAATTATAATCCAGCGCCTGTCACTCAGCAGTCGTTCAGCTCAGGCATTCTGTAGGTCAGTGCTGCCTATTCCTCTGTCAGGTCAGTAACGCTCTACTGTGTCTTCTCAATTTCCTTATTATACTAGCACTTAGTCACTGTGGTTTCTACTCCTATTTCACTTCCGTAACTCATTTTGTTATAAACTAACCATTATTCATTGCAATTTCACTGAATTTACACTGCGTACACACTCAACTGGCTATGGTCAGAGTCGATGAGATCACTTTTCCCCCCATTCTGATGTTTGATGTGACCATTAGTTGGAGCTCTTGACCTGTTTCTGTACGATTTAATGCGTTGCGCTGCTGCAACATGATTGGCTGATCGGAAAATTGCATGACTAAGCAAGTGTACAGGTGTTTCTAATAAAGTGGCCAGTGAGTTTATTTAAATCCAAACCCATAATGCAGCCATTATTGTATTTCAGCAGTTATCATATTATTCAAGAGACCATGTAAACAGCATACCATTGTATGTACTTTAAATTGGATTAAAGTTGTTATTGAATGTTAAGAGGTCTGATATTTTATATATTATATAAAAAAAACTTTTTAACAAACATGTATATATAAAACAGTTTCAGTTCTAAACCATTATTCTGTACATTAAACACTTTTTTTGGGATTTTTCCACTGTGGAAATTATGAAAATTGTTGAAATTAAATGTGATGATCATTGTTTTTTTCAATTTATTATTATAGATTTATTTTTTTTACATATAAATACACACTATTCGGTTTTGAAATTTAGATATTCAGTTTAAACATTCACAGAGTAATTATAGTAAAAGGATTTTTACTTTCTAGCTTGTTTGGCTGCCTTCAGCGTCTTCGTAGTGAGAAGTGAGGAATCAGAGAATGGAATAAAAGTCTTTGACTCCAATGGGAATTCAATTGGTGTCTCAAAGGAAGCTGGATTCAAGGTGGGAATATTGTAGTCAGGAATGCCAGGTTTTATTCACCTCAGTTTTGTTTGTGTATATATGGCAGTAAGTTTGGGGGGAAAAAAAGAGTAAAGAGTGTTTGACCTGGCATTGGCGTCAGCTGATTAGGAGGAGTGTACTGAAAGGTTAATTTACTTTTTTATAATACTCAAACACAGTATTGAATATTTTTGGCATTACCCTATCAGACGTATATTCCTCACTACCGTTATTTAACCATTTCCTCTGTCTCAGGCTGTAAAGGAGACTGCCATATCTCGAGCAACTCTTTTTGGTACCACTGCAGTTGTTCCTAATCTACTGGTCCACCTTCTCAAGAGGTATGAACCAACTCATTACTCTTATTTCAGTAGATACACTATATGGCAAAAGTATGTGGACACCTGACCATCACACTCTTATGTGCAGATTTAGTCCCTCTTTGCTGTTATAATAACCTCCGCTCTTCTAAAAAGGCTTTCCACTAGATTTTGGAGTGTGCCTGTAGGGATTTGTGCACATTCAGCCGCAAGAGCATTAGTGAGGTCAGGTACTAATGGACAAGGAAGCCTGGCATGTAGTTGCTGTTCCAGGTCATCCCAGGGTGTTCAGTGGGGTTGAGATCAGGCCACTCGAGTTCTTCCACACCAGCCTTGGCAAACTATGTCTTCATGGACCTTACTTTGTGCACATGCTGGAACATGTTTTGGCCACCTAGTTCCAGTGAAGGGAAATTATAATGCTACAACATACAAAGACATTCTATACAACTGTGTGCTTCCAATTTTGTGGAAACAGTTTTGGGAAGAACCACATACAGGTGCAATGGTCAGCTGCCGACAAACCTTTAGCCATATAGTGTATTTCAATCAGAGCTCATTCACTCTCTCTGTCCTGGAATAATCTATGTACGTATTTATAAATGTTTTTTGGTCTCAGCTCAAAGTTGGCCCAAAGAAACCCAATGATGCTTGCTCCTGTCAGACACATCAGCACTGCCATTGTCTTTGGCTTGATGATCCCTGTGTCCTTCAGTCTGTTTCCACAACTTGGCAAGGTAATGCATATCAAACTGTCATGATAGTTGGTGCACCATTCTGCACTGCGGTACTGTATACAGACATTTTATACCCAAGGCTGCATTATACTAGAGGTGTGCACAGAGTTGGTTTTTAAATCCCACTCCTGCCCACTCCCAAATGAATTCTGATCAATCGTGCACACTCCTGCAGAAAGTTTAATCAACTCCGGCAGTTATATCTGTTTGCAATCTGCTGGGAATATTTTCTAACAAACCTAGTATATTTCCCAAGGTAATGACAAATTAGTAATTTAAACCATGATGACCCTAATTAGGATAAAGCAGTTACTGATGATGAAGGCTCTGATGTTAACGAACATGGCCATTCTTTGTCCCATCAGCTTCATATCTCCTGCTACTTTTTTGTTGCATCTCGTGTGAGCCCAGTTTCAGTACACACATCTATGTAATACTTTAGAAATACTGGTTTTGGTTTCTGCTAAATGTCATTCTCAATGTGTTTTTTTTTTTAGATTAAAAAGGAGCATATAGAAAAGGAGCTGCAAAGCTTAACAGATGATGGAGAGCTGTTCTACCACAGAGGACTCTAACTGTCACCTTAAAAACCATCAAATATATCACACTATCTAGCTTCCTAAAGAGCTTGTATTTGGAAACGTGTCTGGAAAAATAACACATTAAACACCCCCCAACTACAATTTCAGTTACTTAAAATGTATTTTTTTTTTTTTTTGCTTTTTCCAAAGCAACTTTATAATTAAGACAGGATACAGTGCAAGTATAAAGCTGAGCAGATGAGGTCATTGCTAAAGGGCCAGCAGTGGTTCTGTCTGTTCTAGGACTGAAGCTTGGACTTTTCTCAGCACTGCAGATGAACTGTAATTACTAAAGCAACACTGCTCTCCTACAGATATACTCATGCTCTTATCATTCAAGTTGTATTTAATAAAACCAAAGCATTTGGCAAATGGAGCAAATTCATGTTTTAATTTAGTAGCGTTTAGACAGAATGGATTTAACAAAATATTGCTATTGTTAATTTCACATTGACATAATTTAAAAAACTTTACACTGAGCCTTAATTTTTATGTCATTAGAAATCAGGCATATACAGTTGTTACAATGGACAACAGCATTTAAGAGAACATTACATGTGAACATATATGAAAAGTGCATATGGAATATTTTTTGGCACAAGCACTCCTTTAGGCAGATGATGATGAATGAAGTAACTGATGTAGGACAAGAAAAAAAAAATCAAAAGATGTTTAATAAGAAGGTGGAGCTTGTCAAGATTGCAAGAAGCAAATGAAACCTGTTGAGTATGTGTTAGAAACTCATTTGTGCTTTTCCCAATTTATCTTAAACTACCTTTCTGGTACTTTCATTTTTTTTTCTAAACACAGACATACACAAAAACACCTGATGCAACTCAATCACAACCAAATAAGATTTCAGTGGCAGCAAAATAGTGTTCTGTACTTTGATATTAATCAGGATTATGTTTATTTTGGCATAAAAATCTTCATTATCTAAATTTTCCAAAACTAAATCAAGCACTACCACAAAATACTCTCCATTTAGACTGTGTTCAAGTTCAAAGTACCACCTTACAAATGTGTACAAATGTAAAAGTACATTATCCATCCATGCCTGTATATTTGTCAAGTAATTATAAGTGCTTCCTAAGAAGAACCGTCCTGGAAAAGAAAGGGTAGCTAAAGAGTAACATACATAATAATAGTTTTGGTCACTGAATATATCTAGAACATCATAAAATTTCTATAAAACTCTTTTTTTGTAAATTCATCTTTGTATTTACACACATTTATAAATCTTATGATCACACAGTGATTTTCTTTCGTTAGGCTCTCCTAGGTCTTGTAGGTTCATGGGGGATTATTTAGATCTTCAGGAGCTGCTCAGATGCAGCCAAGTGGAAGAGGAAGTTCTCGGTTGCTGGAGGAAGGTGACGTCGCTTCAGTGTGTCCAGCGTCAGCTTTGCGTCGTCCCCTTCCTCGGCAAGGGACACCAAGTTACTGAGGATCTCCTTAGTCTTTACAGAGATATCCTAATTAAAAGACAGAAAGCCTATTTAACACTGAACAACAGCTACCATTTTTTCCCCTTGGTGTCCATTCGAAATCAGTTTACCTTGATAACTTGAGCGTCTGTGCGATCCGCATCCTCTGCAGACTGGACGATCAACTGGCCGATCTCCTTGTGCAGTTTTCCCATAGCCATGGCCTCTGCAAAAGCACATCATTCAGTGTAACAAACAGCATTTCTTAACTGAGCTAATGCATGCTGGGATTATATTCCAATCTACACCTATTATTCCATCTCAAAATGAGCAGAATGGTGTATAGGTCATGAGTAGCAGGTTAATTTTTCAAAGTCTTACCTTTTGCATGTTGAGCTATGGTGATCTCGTTGTCTGGAAGATTAATGAAAACATCGAAGAGATCCGATCTGTTGATAACCTCGGGATCCACAAAGCCTGCAACATACCCTGAGCACACAAAGGAAAGCGAGGAAAGGTATTACTGGATTCTTGGAGGAATTTAACTGGAGTTAAATTCTGTTAAAGATGAATAAGCCCATTATATTACATACAAATCACCCTTAGTACAATGTGTAACATACAGTGAGGTCCAGAAGTATTTGGACAATGATGGAGTTTTTGTGATTTTGACTTTATACACCACCACAATGGATTTGAAAAAAGAAAAAAAAAAACAATCAATCAAGATGTGATCAAAGTGTAGACTTTCAGCTTTATTTTAAGAGGTTCCACAAAAATGTCATTTATCATTTAGGAATTACAGCCATTTTTTTCAGGTGAAAAAAGCTGAAAGTCTACACTTCTATCACATCTTTATTTCAAATCCATTGTGATGGTGTATAAAGGCAAAAATCACAAAAACTCTGTCATTGTCCAAATACTTCTGGACCTGACTGTATGTAATATTGTGGAATGCACAATGATAGGTACAAATAAATCTTCTCTGCAACAACAGTCCAGGTGTCAGCTTTTGGGTTAAATCAACAATATGACATTAAAATAGGAATTCGACATCAGTATAGACTTCTCGATATAGAATAAATAAATGTGTGTTCTACACGAGTGTACTGACATGTAATCTGAACTCTAAAGGCTCTTTCAAGTCAGCAGCACACATCCATCCATCCAGTCTCTGTACCGCTTATCTGACACTGGGTCACGGGGAGCCTGAAGCCTACATAGGGCACATGGCAGGCGGGGGACACCCTGGATGGACAATTGCACACACTCACACACCCTTTGACACACTACGGACAATTTGGAAATGCCAGTCAGCCTACAATGCATGTCTTTGGACTGGGGGAGGGAACCGGAGTAGCCAGAGGAAACCCCTGAAGCAAAGGGAAAAGATGCAAGCTCAGAGCGGAGGCGGGATTCGGACCCCCAGGCCCTGCCCCCAGCACACATTCTTGCATCCATACATCAAGAGGTATACTCTATGTGAACATTTTACAAGTGCACATAGTATTCAAAAAATTCAGTAGAACTATGTTTCCTTATATTTATATGATCATGACCAGAGGAGTAAATAACCACGATGGCTGAGATACAAGTATAAATGTAAGAGCTGAGAACATAGAAAACAATAAATATAGTCCAATTTAAAGCAAAACCATCACCTATTCTACCCTGGACATGTCATGTTCTTACACTGCTCATACACATACCCCCAATCACACGACGGCTACCTGAGGCTGTGGCATCGCTGGGATTTGAACTTGCAATCTCCTGACGATAGGGCAAACACTTTTCTGTTGTGTAATTTTTCCTCGTCCTTACCTGTACATGATCTGAGGTTGTCCAACTCTCTGTCCTCCAGATGGACATATGGGTGGAGAATGGACCAATCTTTGGATACGGTACAGTCCCGACCTTCACGAGACCACAATTTTCGTTTTTGTATTATTATTATTATTATTATTATTATTATCCTTTTTTCAATTACAGAAATGCTTTACAAAATAGGATGTTGCATTTTCCATGTACGATTTATTAAAAACACCTGATATTCATAGATTTGACTACAAATAATAATCTACATTCCTTATATAGTTCCCTATGTAAGAATACAATGGCGTATAAATTTAAAATCATGGAATAAAAACCATTTTTGCCATGTTCACTACAACAAAATGTCAGATCCATCACTCACTATATTTTTAACCACAGCGGAGAGAAACAATGCTATTACTCTCTAATAGGTAGTCTGAGGTCATCTTCACTTCGGTAAGAGCAAGAGTCTTGAATCTCTTGTACCTTTTAAGAATATTCCTCTCTTACAACCCACACAGAGAACCCAAATTTCCTGCCTCTGACCAAACACACACCCCTTTACTCTGCACATCACTGAGTGATAGAAAGAAGAGGATATTGCTATGTCTTTTTAAAAAAAAAAAAAAAATCTAAACATGGCTGAATAAAATCTAAAGTACCAATATCTACAAACATTGAAATGAATCCAATCCACTGCTTGTACAGAATAATTGAGCGACAGTGCTTGTACGATGTCTACACTACACTAAAGTTAAGTTCACTTTGTATTACATTTCACACTTAGAATTCTCGTCGCGACAGTAGGATTGCTCCACCTTGTGAACTCTAGTAGAGCCTCGACACGAGGATGGTAGCTCACGATCCTTTTCTTCAGCATCAGTGCTGTGTACAGGATGATGGTCTCCATTCCAAACTGAGACACCACATCTGGATTAGTCACACAAAAACAAGTCACGTCTCTGACTTCAAACACATTAATCCAGCCTTATCTGACATTTTCTAAGTGAGTCATCGTGGCATGACAAAGTTATCTATAGGTGTGCGACACAAACGTTCTACATTAAGGGTCTTACAAATAATAAGAGAAACAATGCAGTTAATAATAATAATAATAATAATAATAATATGTTGTGTACTCTACAAACACTGGATTTCCCATCTGAGCGAGATGTGCTCATATCCTACCTTTAATGGATCCAGCCAAATAGGCTTTTCTAACATCGTAGTCCTTGATGAGGAAGGAGCCGTTCTCATCGCTCTGACAGATGCCCTTTGTTAGGACAGCAATGTAGCCTTCCATCATCTTCACTGGACTGCCATGCTTCATGTAAATCCTGATGAATATATATGTTTTGACAAATATATATGATAAAACAGTAAGTGAGATAAGGGATTAGCAAACAATCTTGTGTAAATATTATTTCAATTAAAAATATATATTATATACACCTTACCTACACAGAACTCGACTGAATGCAGCATACTTTTCAGGGTTGAAATCCTTCGCTGTAATAACTATAGTGAAATGCGTAACCTACAGGGAAAAGCATAATAATATAATATACATATACACACACACACACATACACAGACACAGTACATCAAATGAAAAAGGAAATGGCTTCGTTCTAATATCCTTAAAGGAACAGTATAGAAACCTGTTTACTTCAAAGTCACTTATAACGGAAGCCTAAATCTGTCAAATTCATCCTTTCAAAACTGCTGATCTCCTGGAATTTTTACACACAACAGTCTCTAGAGTTTACAAAGAATGGTGAGAAAAAGAAAGAACAATTGGTGAACGGCAGTGTTGTGGGTGGAAACACTTGTTGATGAGGAAGGTCAGAGGAGAATGGCAATGGCAATGACTGGATCAAGCTGACATGAAGGCTATGGTAATTCAAGTAACCACTCTTTACAACCGTGGTGAACAGAAAAGCATCTCAGAATGTGTAACACATAGATCCTTTAGGTGAATGGGCTACAACAGCAAAAGACCACATCAGATTCAACTCCTGTCAGCGAGGAACAGGAATTGAAGACTACAGTGGGCACAGGTTCACCAAAACTGGACTGATGCAGGTTGGGAAAAAATGCCACCTGCTCTGATCAGGCATTTGAATGCCACAGTCTACCTGAGTATTGTTGCTGACCACGTCCACATCTTATAGTGTCTAATTTCAGCATAGTAATACGCCATATCATAAAACACAAATCATTACAAACTGGTCTCAGATACATGACAAGTAGATTTCAGTCACCAGATCTCAATCCAAGATTCACAGCATGAATGTGGAGCTGAGAAATCTGCAGCAATGATACGACGCAATCATGTCAACATGGACCACAACCTTCAACATAATACCTTCAGAATCTGGACTAAAAAACACAAAAGTGCAACACTGCACTAAAAAGAGGATGGGATTCTATCTTTATAAGTTATTTTAGAGTAAACACACACTTCGCGACTCAGAGCGTACATCACCGTCCATTAGAACCTACCAAACAGTCGACGGTAAAGTACTTGCTGAATGGTTGAGGTGAATATTTTCACAGAAATCAAAAAAGTCCTTCTGGATGCAGATTAGCATTAGCATGGCCAAAACATATTTAAATTCACAAAACAATTTTAATAGTTACTAACACATATCTCATAAGCACACTGCATTTAAAAGCTAAACTAAACAAAAAAACACATACAAACAAAAAAAAAAAAAAGACATTCATGTACAGTTTTGTCTGAATTAATGTTACCTTTTCCCCTTTTTGAGACGGTCATGAAAGCTGAGGAAGCTTAGCTAACATCCGAAGAGTCAACCGCATGGAACCGATTCATCACTACTGCGGCTGTTTGCACCGGATGTACTACCTTATTTACTGTGATATTTTCGTGTTCCTCCTAGCAGAATGCCCTCCACTGAGCTGGATACCTTGTTGAGGGCGGTGGGCTCCTGGACCTCGGTGGTGGTGAGGTAGTACCAGGTCCGGCGGTACTGACCGAACACGAAGGCGTGCAGCTCCGCAGAGTCGCGGGACAAACAGCACTTCCGCATCAAGACCTCACGCAGCTCGGCGCTGACTGCTGGGAAACACCAAACCCACAGCGTGTCTGCGTTCACGTCCTTCTCTGAGGAGAACAAATAATCAGATAATCAGATGATGGAGCTGTAACACTGCAGGACAGGCTCGATGAGCTTGTGTTTGGAGAAACTGCTCTCACCGATCAATCCGACGCTCAACATCAGCTCAGTCTCAGACACTGCCATGTCCGGGGTCCTGTCCGCGTCTCAGCGAGGGGAAAACTCAGTCAGCTGAACTTAATCAACACCACACACCCATTAATCACTAACTAACTAATACATTAGCTAGCCACGGCCTTGTTAAAGACACAGCCTCATGTTGAGTTACACTTCCTCAGCTAGCGTCCAGAGCAAAATAATACAGTAAATACAACTACTGCATACCGTTATAACACTGGCAGCTAGTTTATTAACTCAACAACCGCGTTTAAGATGATGTGTAGTGCCCTGCAATCTGAAAATCAAAATTCACAAAAACACTGTGTATGTTTCACCATAAACACCCACTAACGGTACCAAAATAGTGCAATTTGTACTGAAATCTGAGGTCGAATCTCAAATGCGTCCTTCTTTAACATATAGTGCACTAGATATGCTATAAAAGCAATTCTACCACACCCTAAGTAGTTCACTTATCTAGGGATTATAAAGTTATTTGAAAATTATCCGAAGGAAGGGCGCGTGTCCCGTTTCTTCTTCGTTGTTTTTTGAACAGCGAACTCGGGGGTGTTGTGTCGATGCTGCCCCCTAGTGGGCTGGTGGTGTTATTGTGTGAAGAGTCCGTCCTGCCTCAGCTATTCCCCTCAAGTTCCTAGCTCTCTGCTCTGGTAATGTTTCACCCTGTGCAATTAATCAGTGAACTTCAGGCCAGTTCTAGTTCATATGGATAAATGTTTGTCCAGACACAGTGCCTTTCATAAGCTCCTATAAATCACTCATGTTTTTATTACACATATTGTGGAGCATATATTCTCAGAGGCATCATGGAGGTGACTACTTTGGGCCCCTGGGTGTGAAGGGCACCTTAAGGGGCCTGGACTAAAATGTCTACATTTTCAAGAGCTTGTGAAGAGAGACTGTAGAGTCTAGAAGTTATTAAATAATTAAAAGGTGTATTGCTTACTATGTTATTCAAGTACATGACACGAGTGTATTGCAGCAGTCTGGTAATAACTGCTAATGATGTTTAGCAGTGTCTAATCAGTTTATTTAGCCGTTCAAGTGACTGATAATCAACATATAGCTCAGTTTGTCAAATCAGCATAATTCAATGATATAATTATTTGAATTAATTAAATTAATTAATAATAAAAACAACATTCTGAAAAACAACATACTGAGGGCTTAAAGCCAATTACCTTAAGCAATGAAATAAGGAATAAAACATAACACCTGTACGACGGTATCCTTTTATTAGGTACTGTCCCACTACACTAAGTCACACTTCACCTCAATGACAATGCTGGGGAAATTTGATTATTTATATATATAATGACACATACTGAAGTGTTTTATACCACAGTAATTTGCAGACGATTACAGTTTTGTTTTTGTTTTGTTTTTTTATCTATTAAAGAACGACATGTTGTACATTTTATTTGTGCATAGTTACAGTTAATGTTGTTGGAATGTCTGTTAAAGAAGTGAATTCCTCTTATCACTTAAGTTATAACAGCTATAAACAGTCATTCCCTCACCATCCTCTCTTTTTTTTTTACCTTGTGAAGTTAATAAGACAAAAAACACAGCATCAGGGAAAAAAAAGAAAACTGTCTTTCGAAGTGGTATAGTCACTAGTATATAGAAAATTAGTCAATTACACCTCATAGGTGATATGGAGACATTCATATAACTGTAAGCGCATTAATATAAACCTTGCAGCCGGCACTAATGTCAGAGCTGTTAGAGAAAATTATACCACAGCTTTATTGCATTCTCAGATCTGACCTACTATTATAAGAGAAGATGTTGATTATGTATGCGTTGATTATATATAGTATATATATATATAGTGTATATACACACTATATACATATATATATACATATACAAACACACACATAATGCTGTTTTAAGAACAGTATCTTGAGCTTTACTGTCGGATAACATGACAAGTCTTCTCTAAAGTCTCTTTTCTGAAAAAGATTTGCTTGGGATTTTGTTTTGGTTGTATATTGCACATAATGCTGTTGTTCTATAAGCTGTTTGGTTTAAGCCTGCCTTGGCTTCTCTTCTCTGTCCAACTATTTGCACACCTGGGAGTGTGTTTGTTTTGGATATACAATACAATGATGAGTTTTGCCAGCTTGTCAGTCAAATAAGCCATGCCATTATATTTCATGATAATGTCAAGGTGATGCAGGTGATGTTAGTCTAACGTCAGCTCACAACCTTTTTGGGGAGATGGTGGTGAACATTTGCCTGGACTTAATTTCAGAGGATGTATTTTTGGTACATTTTTCAATCATTTTATTGGCGTTGCTCTGTGAAGTGTAGTTTGTTAGAAACTGCGGAACACACAGGTGTGTGTACGTACCTGCTTCAGGATCTTAATCTGCCGAAAAAGGTAAGGAAATAAAAAAAAGTGTACACAAACTGATTATTTTACTCTTAGTCATACAAATTAAATTATTTAAAACTAACATTTCAGGTACTGCATTCACATATTCAGACTGGGTTTATACATATCACTGCACTCCTGTCAGAGCTGTTATAGAAAATTATCCCACAGCTAATACTGCATTTTTTAATCTGACCTAGTGTTGTAAGAAAAGATACTGATTATGTAAGGAATTAATGTGTGTCACGTATGATGATGTCCTTTTATTAGGTGAAATCCCGAATAAAAGTACAACCCTACATAGTATGGTGGATCAGCAGTTTATTTATTTTCCTTTTATAGGAAAATAGTTTATATTTCGAAATATATTTTTTCATTTATATTTTATTAAAGCAAAGATCAACAAAATAAGGATATCTTTTACATATTGACCACAATGTAAACGATAATCAGGGGAGCCTACAAAAGCAGACTAATGTACAAAAACCCAAACAAACAAACAAAACCCCAAAGCCAACAGTATAATAGAGCTGCAAGGTTTTCCACCAGAATGCAAAGACTGGAGTCTATGTTTGAACAGATTTCTCGTTTCATGAGGTAGTAAATTTTTGCATATAGCCATTAAAATAATTAAATGACAAATAAGATATAAATATATATTTTTTAAATTTCTACTTTTATGGCGGCTGCACGTGTGACGGAGTTCCGGAAAGTCGTAATAAATCGAAGCTCAGGTGCTCATGCGACGGGAAATTAAAGTGGAGCGAGGAGTCAATTAAAAGCACTTTAAAGGGAATAACACATTAATAATCCAACATATTTAGTGACGCTTTAACGCGGAGTATTTATTAAAAAAAAGAGAGAGAGAGAGAGAGATCTGAAAATCCATCCCGCTGCTCATCTTATACTGTTTTTTTTGGCCAGGCTTTACTCTGACGAAACCCGAGCCACCCGGGTCTGATTGGTAGACTCCCAAATGAGTCCTTATTAGGCCCAAAGTGCACTACATTGCGTTATCGATGCTATCATCTCATACCCTATGTAGTGCACTCGTGTAGGGAGCGGACGGCTATTTGGGGCTGTACAGCAATCATGGCGGCTTGACGGTGGTACATATGCGTTTTTGTTACAGAGCACTGAAGTATGCTGCGATGTGTTAGCCAGGCGACCCAGATAACGAGACCCCTATCTGTTTTAACACACGTTTCATATTTTTCACAAACTGTCAGGTAAGTCGTGTGTATTTGTAGTTTGTTTTTATTTGTATTTTAAACTCCGTTATCATTGTGACAGTCACTGTAGTGTGCCGGCGGCTAAGCTGCTCTCCTGACCTAGCCAGCATGCTAAGACCACTGAGCTTGTTTGCTAGCTGGCTAGTTAACTTAGTTTACACCGTTCGCTTTATGATTTAGCTACTGTTGTTATGAAAGACACAAAACTATACGCTTAGAATCACAAGTCAGTAACTAAATGTTACTTAATTATTATCTGTGAAACTTGAGTTCGTTAGTTGTTGCTCGGTCCGTTAGCTAGCTAAGTAAGCTAGAGGAGTTAGCTAATGCTTAATACCGGCATTGGATTGGGCGATGAAGCTTAAAGCCTCTCTGCGCTCGGAGCCCTGATCCTTAAACGTATTATTTTGTACGACGGAATCTTATAAGTGCTGTTAGCTACATGTACATTTAAGGTGCGTATTATCACCAAAATTTAGCATAAAAAAGGCTATAGTTCTGCGGTGTCATTTAAAGACCCGGTTATAGTGTATATGTGACAGAAGCAGGGGGCCAAAACTTTTTTTTTATGCAGTACTCAAAGATGAAAGGTGGACACACACATTTGTATTATTAAATGATTTTCATTGTGTTAGCCTTGTAGTATATTAATGCTAATATTTAGTTTTGGTTAATTTGTTTAGTTTGCAGTATAAATAAATTTATTATTATTTTTTAAATAAAGATGTTTTACATAACCGCCATTTTCAGGTTTACTGTCATATTGCGGAATATTGCAACGTCCAACATGCATTTTATTAAAAATAAATAAATAAAAAATATATAATTTATTTATGAAAGTCATTTGTGAAATTTATTTCAGGTCAAAAACGCCACATTGTTTGGAAAAAAAAATCATGAGGAATGAAAGTACTGAGAGAAAAATCGATTTTCATCCAGTCAGCTACTAGTTTCTGTGAGTTACAGTGGAATCAGTCAGTGTAATAAAAGTAATGACATCTGATACTGAACTCTCAGCACTGTCACAAAGTGTCTCCCTGATTAAATAGATTATAACATAAATACCACATTATCGTATCGTCACAACAGTAATATTCTGAGAACTGAAGACTTGAGACATTGGGATAGTTTCTGAACAGGGACACATTTTAAAGCAATCCAAGATCTTGACTCATACTTACTTTTGTAACACAGGAATAACTGCAGATTAAAACTGGGCCGCTTGTTCTTTAAATTCTTTACGTAACCTAGTTCATGTGGGTTTGGCAAACGCAAAAGTAAACTGGAATAGGTGTGCCATTAGGAAGTGTTGCTCAACTGATACTACAGTGTCTGAGACGGCGTAGTGGTGTGGGTGTAGTACATCCACCCTTTAATTTCCTGCCACACTTGCACAAGGTTTTCTTCTTTACACTTTGGGGTTTTCTTGCCAATATGGCCGAGTTTGATCTAACGTCCTAGTGACGAGCTAATCAGTCACAGAGTTGTTCAATCGAATAGTCTTTATTTACAAAATGTCTGTATTGACACGGACTAACTGCACTGAGGTTAAGCCTGTTACTAACAGAATATAATTGCTGTCCAGCAAAAAATATAAATAAATCTAAATTAACTGCATGTTGCTGATACCTCAGCCAGTATGCAACACTTCATTAATGCCATGTTTTGTCAGAGTAGTTTCAGACCTCAGAATGAGTGACCCAGCAGTGAAGAGGGTGGTGAGTGACATCATTCGCTCTCCAGAAGACAAGCGGGAGTACAGAGGACTGGCGTTCACGAACGGCCTCAAAGCAGTCCTGATCAGCGATCCCACCACCGACAAGTCATCAGCAGCACTTGATGTGCACATAGGTAAAGGAGAAAAGTGTCTTCCCATCTCATCATTGAGACCGAGAAACAAATTCAGTCTGATATAATGTCAGTCACTTATGGACAAAGGCTCGTCACGAATTAAGCAAGTGTAATATCGACCGACACTGATGTCACGTTGGTAAACGAAAAGGTACTGTCCTTCTGTGCTGTCTGGTATTATGCTTTATTTATGTTTTACAAAATAGCTCAATGTCAGTGACACTTACTGACCCAGAGGTTGTTTATTCACACTCTCATAAAAGATGACTTCTTTCCTCATTATGATCCGCTTTTATAATCGGGATGCTAAAAAAGTTGCTCACTATAGCTAGTTGTCCTGTCTATGGAACAATAAGCATTAAAGCAATTTTTTAGTTTTTAATTTGAAAATTTAAGACCGCTGTTTTTTTTAACTTTCTTCTCTAAACAGAAAAATTGACTACGGAAAACATCGAGTCGTTGGTTGTATGTTTATTTTCGACTTCTCATTGTGTACATTCATACTGAACAGTTTGGCTAAAACTGAAATGAATAAAATTCTTTCTTTATGTTAAATACAGTTATAGATAAGTATTCAAGACATATTTTTTCCCATTGCTCTTACAAGGCTTTCTGCTAATTTATTCTTTTTGCTCACATGTCCTCCCTGCTCTTTAACTTTCCCAGGCTCATTGTCGGATCCTCCGAACATTGCTGGTCTGGCTCATTTCTGCGAGCACATGCTGTTTTTGGGCACTAAAAAATATCCCAAAGAGAACGAGTACAGTCAGTTCCTGAGCGAGCATGCGGGGAGCTCCAACGCTTTCACCAGCGGCGAGCACACCAACTACTACTTCGATGTATCCCATGAGCATCTGCAAGGAGCGCTGGATAGGTAAGAGTGTGGAAGACTGAGGAAGAAGCACTCTGTGCCAAAGTACTGTGGTGAAGGCCTAGAGTTTGTTTGTCTTGCTTTACATATTCCCAACTGTAGCTCGCTCTCAGTAGGGTAGTTTCCTTCAGTAAAGCCCAGGTGATCACACTGTTATGTTGAGCAAAAACAATAAGAGCATTACTGCTCTCGTCTGCTCATGTCATTCTACCTTTTAGTTTAGAAAAATGTATCTTCTGGCATGTGTGTGTGAGGTGAAAGTGGTACAGAAAGACCTTGAACACGTGTTCTACAGACCCCAGGTGTGAAACTGTTCCTCTTTGAATTGAGTTTTGGGATCAGGTGTCTTTCGCTGGTGGTGTGTGATTACTTTATTCCAGGGAGAATCATGTTTCTGTCTGGGTGGACTACATGAAGTCAAAATACAGTTTCCCGTTGTGGTTAACGTTATTTAAAAAAAAAAAAAAAAAATAGATATACAACTTTCAGTAAATATAACAAGTGTAATTTTAGCATTTTCCGTGTTTATCATATTAACTTGTTTGGATTCTACTTGGTAATCATTGGCACATTATTGGCTACTTACCAAACAGGAAACAGGAAACTAGCCATTTAATTAACTCTCAAATGTCAAATGAGTCGTCATGTCCTCAGTAATGCCTCTGCTTATGGACCCATTGAATTATTTAGCCTAAGCGGTTATTAATGACCTCTTCAAAATACCTTAATTTATGAACAACGCTGCCTTAAAATGAGATGTTAATGTTTATTCATGTGATGTGCATCTGTTATTTGCATTTACCTGCCACATGGTCACCTGCTTGGTGGTTGTTTTGTAGGTGTTTTGTTTCTTTTTTTCTTTCCTTTTATTTTTAAACGGACTTTTCCTCGTCTTTCACCAGTTCTAATTCCATTTGCATGGCAGTTGGATTTTAGTCTTTTTGCATAACTTAAGTTAATTTGCATATATTTGAACTGCACATGAATGCTTCTAAAAGCACAACTCCAGAGCAAACACAGCCCAGAATGATATTCTGTTTGTTCTGCTGTGTCACATGAAAGTTTTATTGAGCTAGGGTTGTCAGTGCAAAGTGCTTTTTCCACAGCACAGCCCAGTTCAGTTCTGAGTGATGATGAACTCACTTTCAATATAGCATAAGATGACAGTTTGTGTCATTTTATGCCACGTGACTGAGAGAGGATCAGAAAGTGTAGCTGGTCATTACCTTCAGCATTTCAAATACATAAAGTAAAATGTATATATTGTATATTATATGTATATGTATGTGCGCATACCTACATACATGTATAAGTATAAACTATACGCGCACAAATATACATAAATATAAATTTGTTAAAGAAATATTTTCAGGGAAATATTTTTGTTATATCACAGTATAACAAAAGTCACTCCAGAATTAGCAAATGTGACAACCAAATAATACTTACTACCATTTAAATGAACCTGTGCAGGAGCACGTGCATCTTCTGCAGCACTCGCACTTTCTCAGGGTGAAGTTCAAGGTCTCAAAGAGCCTCCTTGGCTTCTGAGAAATCGCTTCGGCTCCAGGACACTCTGTAAACAGAGGCGACACAAAAGCACACACAGCACATCTCCTGTATAATAATAACATGGAGAGTTTAGGTGTAATATTATTTCATCAATAATCCATTAAGCATGGGCCATATTGATATTTTGTTCCCTAGATTTAATTAATTATGCTGTTCTCTGCACAAATTTGAACTTGTTTATAGTTCACAGGAATAAATATAAATGAGTGGAGTGGTTAAAATATTTTATACATCAGTAATCTGTCTGGTCTGCACTTTTGTGCTTTTGCTAATCGCAGTGTTTCTCTTCAGGTTTGCCCAGTTCTTTCTGTGTCCTCTGTTTGACGAGAGCTGCAAGGACCGTGAAGTGAACGCGGTGGACTCGGAGCACGAGAAGAACCTGATGAACGATGCATGGAGATTATTTCAGCTGGAGAAGGCCACCGGGAACCCCGATCATCCTTTTAGCAAATTTGGAACAGGTATCGTGTAGGCATGAGACGATACACTAAAGCCACGATACGAGAAACATCCAGACACAAGACAACACTGACACGAATAAAATATACAATTTTCATACGTTTATTTTGTAATGACAACAGATCTAACCATTGGACTATCAATACACTGTGTTGCAAGCAAAGTAAATCAGGATCTATAAGGTGAAAATTTCCCCTATTATTAACATGGTATTTTAATCTTTTAAAGTATCATAAACATATTTCACAGAAAGGTTATTAATATGGAATGATTGTATGGAATATTATTAATATGGAGTTTGGTGTCATCACAGTTCCTGGTGCTGTCTGATTTAATTGTACAGATGAGGAAAAACAGTCGTGATATTATTTTGTATATTTTCTCATCCCTCCGAAATTAGTTTCTGCTTTCACCACTACTCAACACACAACGTGCTTCTGAAACCTTAGATGCACGTGTATTTGCATCGGCGCAGCACACAGATGTTGATTTTAACCCATGTTTCAGACCACGGTCAAGCTTTCTGCAGTAGAACCCCGGAGTGCACGTATATACGCTGATTTTACAGTAACTGCCCTTCGGATTCGCTACAGATCTGCTGTGAATTCTGGATAGTGTGAAAAATTTGAGCAGTAGTGTATTACAGGCCAGTTTGGTATTATTTTTGTAAGTCCACGTGTGCCAGATGAAACAAGGCTGCGAGGCTAGTGTTTGACACGTGAGCCATTATGCTTCATCGTGATTAGCTTAGTTTTTTTGAACTATTAAGTTAACATGCTTTGAGGCAGTTAGGTTCCCGCTCGCACACTTTATGCTCTGTATGCTGCTACTTCTGGTTCTGCCACCTAGCAGGTAAGTAGAGGTAGAGCTCATGATGAATATTAAATGGAAATAATTCTTTCTCATGCCTAGTATCTTGTCTGTAGAAAGTATTGAGGAATAATGTTGTTCCAATGCTTAAATGTTAACTACGACATTGACAGTTTCTTATTTATTATTAGGGTTTCTTGAGAACTGCTTGTACACAGTCGTGTTCTGTAAATTTAAAAAAAATGGAGGTTAAATTACTACAATAAGATAATACTAGTTTAAAGCTTTTAAATTAAAACTGTTGGTGTTATCAACAAACGTTAAGGCAAATGCCTTTTCCACAGGTGTCAGCTTTAGGGCCGTTGAATGAATGAAGAATAAGCCAAAATATTGACAGTTTTTGAGTCAACCTTTCTGAAATATTGAAATCCGATGTTATGGAATAAATGAGTCAGCTGTCTAAATTAGCCAGATGATGGCAGTCTTGAACTTTGCCTGTCATAAGAAGCTCTTTCCATACCTTAGGAAAACAATGATGTCTTGCCCTTGTCTGAGCTCCTGGCAAGGCCACTAAACTACTTGTTTTTGTGTGTGTTTGTTTTATTCTGTTTGCGCCGGCTGTTTTGGAGATAAGGAAATGACAATGTTCACACACGCTTTTTTTTGTAGGCAATAAGCTGACCTTGGAAACACGGCCATCCCAAAAAGGCATCGACATCCGTCAGGAGCTGCTGAAATTCCACTCCACGTTTTATTCTTCCAACCTGATGGGACTTTGTGTTCTGGGAAGAGGTAAGCCAGTTTACACAGTCATCCTGCTAGAGAAAGCAGATTTCTTTTTTGTTTTTTTTGTTTTTATCTGCCATCCTTATATTGTTTTTGATGGATTCATTCAGTTCAGGGGTGGACAAATGATAAAGTAATTTGTTAAACCACTGCTCAGTTGGAAGCCAGTCCCATGTTTTGGTTGTCCGGATCTAAATGAGTAGCCTAAAGGATTTGACACCTCTGAGATTTCTTTTAAATAAAATTAAATTAAATAAAAGAACAAAAATAAATAAATAAAAAGGATTGTTCTTTGTGTCACCTCCCTTCCGAAAATCCAGTCTGCTCATTTCCATTATTATTATTATTTTTTTTTCTAAAGGACACGAACTGCCAAAGACAAGCAGAGTAAATCACAGCATTGGCAGGAGCCTGTAAATTACATTGTGGTGAAATTTCAGATTGGTGTTTGTGTTCTTACACTGCATTGGCCATCATATCCATATGTGGTCCTTCCTCAAACTGTTGCCACAAAGTTGGAAACAGACAATTGTACTGAATGTCTTTTGTATGCTGTAGAATTACAGTTTCCTTTCACTGGAACTAAGGGGCCCAAACGTGTTCCAGCATGTCAATATCAACTAAACGTTTCTCCAGGACCAAGGTGCTACATAAGACAAACCCAGAACTACAATGGACTACATACATTTATACATAAAGTGCACAAGTGCAAACATATGCAGACAGCACAAGACAGTACAGAGACTACTGGGACAGACAAATGGGCACAGTTCAGTGCTGACCAGTACGCAATTCTATCTGAACGTCAGTTTAGTGAGAATAGTGCAATTCAAGTGTACAATACAAGTGGCTGAAATAGTATAAACATAAGAGTAGCAGCCTACAGTATAATAAATATTGTAGCAGCATAATGTAATGTGTAAAAACTTGCAAAAGAAAAAAAATTGCAAAGAGGATGGATGCTCAGTTTTGTGTGTGTGTGTGTGTGTGTGTGTGTGTGTGTGTTCCTTCAGTCTAGTTTCTGAGTATTGAGGCTGTTGGAATTTGGCCATTCGGTCAGAAGAGCATTAGTGCTCTGTCATGATGTAGAAGAACTTGAATGGCCTGCACAGAGCCCTGACCTGAACCCCACTAAACACCTTTGGGATGAATTGAAATGCTGACTGCAGCCCAGGACACTGCACTAAAGCTCCTGTGACTGAATGGCCAAATTCCCACAGCCAGGCTTCAGAATTGATTGGAAAGCCTTTCCAGAAGACCGGCGGTTATTATAACAGCAGAGGGGGACTGAGTATGCAGTGGGATGTTCAAAAAGTACATATGGGTGTTATTGTCAGGTGTCCACAAACTTTTGGCCATGTAGTTTAAATTCATGTTGTGTTGTTTAAAGGGCAAAATGTAAATTTGCAAGACCTGGTATTCTGAACAAAGTATTTGTTGTGAGGTTGAGTGGATGTTGTGAAGCTCACTTGGAGCACTGTGTGTGTGTGTGTGTGTGTGTGTGTGTGTGTGTGTGTGTGTGTGTGTGTGTGTGCTATGTTCTGGGATATTTTCCCTCCTTGTCTGCTTGCTGCATGACTTCTCCCTTGGTGTTCCTGTAGCTCATGTTTTACACTTTAAGCACTGCTTTCAAGCAAACATTTCTAAATGTTTCACATTGCAAAAATGAGTTCGTCTAATCCAGAGAGGTGGTTTGGCAAGGCAAGTAGTTGCTGGTGTGGAAAGTAGGTATTTTTTTTTCTTCTTCTTCTTTTTTTATCCTCTTTCTTGACAGTCAAATTATCTCTGCCAAAGCCAGGCTGCCTCACATTTATACAGGCTGCAAAATAAACTAGTTTTCTGAAATAATCTAGGATACAATTTTATAAGCAATCTGTTTTTTTGTTTTTTTTAAACACTTTCTTAATGTGATTTTTACACTCACTTAATGGGATTTTCTTATGCTACAGCTGCTCTAAGAAATTTATTGTCTGAATTAACTTGGGGTTGATGGAAGTATGGCTGGTGTGTTTATTTGCTGTAGTGATGACGTGTTTCGCAGTGTTATTGTCACCTCATGTGGGTTTATGAAGGCATGACCTCATTATGAATGACTTTCACAGCTTTTCTCTACAACGAGTCAGTGCAATATTTGTTTTAGTACTTTTTTTTTTCAATAAAAGAGGCTTGAATTCAGCCAGAGGTAACCTTTAAACTTTAATGACATTTCTCTTGTATTCTGTCATCTTTATGTGAAATCTCTTGTAGGCATTTTCATGGGTTTGTGAATGATTTGGGTGTGTGGGAACAGCGAGATGTAAATGTAATGCAATATTGTACAAAACTATACAGTCGGGGAATATAAATCATGATTCTTTATTCGTTTTGATTGTTTTTACTTCTTTTGTCCGTGTTTATTTTACTACTAAAATCAATTTCGTTCTTGAAGCAATATTTCCTCATGAAAATCACTTGGCATAATTAGGCCTGTGAAGTAATATATATGTGTAAAATCTTTAATTTTTAAAAATATTCTTGCTGAGAATGTAAAGATGTGTGACAGTGTCTAGAGCAACAATCCAGACTACTTGAAGAGAGAATTACACTGCACCCAGAAATCTTTTTTTAAACCATCACTAATAAAACTAGACTGACTTTTCTTTCCCGTTTCTTTGTTTTGTCAGAATCTCTGGATGAATTGACGTCTATGGTGGTTAAACTCTTTGGAGAGGTGGAGAACAAATCTGTGCCTATCCCTGAATTCCCGCAGCATCCCTTCCAGGAGGAGCATCTTAGGGTGAGGCAACGCATTTAGCAATTTAAATTATATTTCAGATAATCCATGGTTGTTTTTACAATAAGCACTTTTTTGTTTTGTGGTAAATGTGTTTTTGTATTTTGTTTTCTGCAGCAATTTTACAAGGTCGTTCCCATTAAGGACATCCGAAACCTGTACGTGACGTTCCCTATCCCCGACCTACAGAAGTACTACAAATCGAACCCTGGCCATTATTTGGGCCATTTGATCGGGCACGAGGGTCCAGGGAGCCTGCTGTCTGAGCTGAAAGCTAAAGGTGAGGATGTGGATATAACTCGTACAGCTGCACAGAATATACCACTTACTGGCAAATACTAGCTGCTATTATAAGTACTATTCATACGCTCATATTCAGTATACTGCTATTTGTGTCATTTTTGTATGATGCATTTCTGCATATCTGCTTTCCTTTTTGTAATCACTTCAAATTTGAAAAATATGGATGCTGTACTAATGCGATCACGTGTCTCTTTTCAGGCTGGGTATTATGAAATCAACCTCCGGTCTTTCTCCCTCGGTCTCCCAAGTACAAGAAGTAGTAATTACACCTAAATTGTCTTCTAGGACTATGTAAGTGTTGGGAGTAATGGGTGTTGTAGCAGTTAATATGTGAAATAAGAATATCTCTCCATTTAAATGAATTCTGTAAGTGGGTATAGATTTTGATGTTGGTGGGCAGTTAAATTTCTGGCATACTGGAAACCATTAATCAGCGCTGTTTAAGTCAGAGATCAGGACGTACGTATTGGTTTGAGTACACCTCACTGTTAATACCCTTTGATTTCAGTGCACGTAGAGGACATCATCTTTCACATGTTCCAGTATATTCAAAAGCTGCGCACAGAGGGCCCTCAGGAATGGGTTTTCCAGGAATGTAAGGTAGGCCAGATAGCTATCTTTAGCTTTGCCATTTGATTGAGAGATTGAAGTCCAAAGAGTACAATATCACTGAGAAAACACGAACAGAAATTACAGTTAGGCATCATCATGCACCTTCGCCTGGTATACGAGGTTAACATCGCCTCACCCAGCGACACGATTGTGGTGTTTATCCAAACACCTTTCCAGTTAGCTCTAAGGTGTGCCACTTCCTCATGGCATTATGACATATATTATACAGGGGAGTGTGTGTGTGTGTGTGTGTGTGTGTGTGTGTGTGTGTGTGTGTGTGTTTTTTAATAAATCAATCAAGTAGCGTAACTTGGGAGTCAAAGATGAAAATAAGGGTAATGGCACAAATTAATAAACGTCTCTCTTAAACACCTTCATGAATTCCATTTTTTTTCTGCACAGGATTTGAACACTGTGGCTTTCAGGTTCAAGGATAAAGAACGCCCACGTGGATACACATCTAAAGTAGCTGGACTTTTGCACGTAGGTTCTCTTTTCAACTCTGAAGCTTTCAGGAGGTTGCAAGGTCATCACCATTATGTCATATTCAGCTGCTGATGTCTGCTTGCTGTCTGCTACATCCCCCCTCCCAATTATTTATATCTTATTGTCTGTTATTTTTCACACCGATGGGAAGACTGTACATGTATTTATTTGGATAACAGATATTTTACTAACACCTGACCTTATAGTTAATGCATGCTTGTCACTTTTCCCTTGCTTACTGTAAGTAGTCTCTCATTAAGAACTCAAAAACATGACCTCATTCCCATGTGGCAAACAAGTTTAAGTGGAGCATACATATATCTTCAGTTTCAGATCAGTGTTCAGATTCAGTTTTTATTTTTTGTTTGTTTGTTTTTTTTAATTAACTTGGTGGAATCATGCAGTCATGTGACCCTCTCTGTTTGAGGGGCTTTATCTTTAACTGTATTCCTAAAGTTGTAATGGCAGCTGGTATGGCAGCAGGCTCAGAAAATTATTTATGCATCTTTGACAATTGATTCAGAGCACAGTGTTACAATAATACTTAATGCTGGTAATTCATACATATTTACATGTTTCTTCCAGTATTACCCATTGGAGGAGGTACTTGCCGCAGAGTACATGTTGGAGGACTTCAGACCAGACCTTATAGAGATGGTGCTGGATAAGCTGAGACCAGAGAATGTCAGGTAAGTTAAACATTTGTCAATCTGTTCAATATTTTTCCTGACATTATCAAGCCAACATGTCCTTACAGCACTAGCTAAACCCTGCTGAATCACTAGTGCCTTAACCCTCAGCCCTTCTTGTGGAAGCGAGCTTAGTACACTTTGTGAAAAATATAAGATTTATTTCTTGGGTACAATTCATGGCCTGAAAAGTAGGTCAGGCGAAATTGCTTCTGCCTCTTAGGGAGTGATTGAGTTTGGCCAGACTTTGGACAAATGCCTTGCCTTACTTCAAAGAAGCTTCGTTCAGTTTGAACTCTTTCATTTTGAATGTCAGTGAGCTGTTTTCCTTCTTGCCATGTTGCTCAGGGGCAAAACAATACTCTGTCCGGTTATTGCCTTGAATTACAGTGTGTGTTAGAAAAGGAATTGGCTTTTCTTATCAAGCTTTTCTGACATGGGGAGCCTTGTGAATTCCTCTGAAGTTTCAATATAGAGCTGTTCCATAGTGAGAATCAAAATATGGCTTTTTTTTTGTCTTATTGGCTGCATCTTTTTTTTTTTTTTGGTATATATATTTATTAATTTCTGCTGAAACATTTCCCAGAGATGAAAGATTCAGGCTACAGATTTCTACTGAAACAGTTCCTCAGAGGTATTGCAACCCTATAAACCAGCTTATCTTAACATGTGCTCCATTCAGGTAATGCTTGTGTACATCTGCTTATCATCAGTTGTGGCTGATGATCCTGCAAACCATCAGCCGGCAGTCTCGTTTAGTTTAATTGTCTCTTTCAGAGTTGTGATGGAAATGGAGTGTAGTTCAGTTACCAGACAGAAGCTGATAATAAAAAAAGCAAGCTTGTCTGGAAATCCACTTATGTGTGTAAATGTCTCATCCAGGCTCCTGAATAGGTTTAGCAGCCGTGTTTATTGAAAGGCAGCCTTGGTGATTATGGTTCCTTATGCTGAGTTTCAAGTCTTGTGAAAGTTGTGCAGTGTTAGAAATCCATGCTAACAGCCATGGAATGAACATGCATAGGAATGTTGCTTATTGGTAGTGAATCACCCTCGCCATTTAAACATCAAAAAAAGATTGAGTTCCAATCTTTTCATTTTTCCAGGAGAAATGGCTTTGGACTTGTCTTTGGATTATACTTTGATTCACATAGTCTCTCCTCAGCTCTGGAGACATTGACTATTTTGGGCTCTGTTATGCAAATGATTGATTTTGGTGGCTCGGAATAGCGGGTCATTGTTCTGAAAGTCCTCCATCGATCAGAGCAGCACCAATCGCCCTGGTGCATTTCTGTCCAGATACAGAGCATCGATCGCTGTCTTGGTACTCCAGATTGAAGGTTCACTGGAAACTCAAGCTTCCCACATGTAATGCAATAATCCTGATTCTGAGAGCCACTTACTATAGAGCAGATTGTCTAAAAGTGGAATTCTGCAGCCTGGCTCCCCCAGGGAGGCTGTGAGAGATGGGAAGTGTCAGTGTCTGTAAACTGAGAGTGCTCTGATTGTAGCACAGGTATCTGTTTGTCTATTCCTGTTCCTCTTCAGGGTCGCTGTGGTCTCCAAGTCATTTGAAGGACAGACTGACAAGACAGAAGAGTGGTATGGAACACAGTACAAGCAGGAATCTATATCTGACGAGGTCATTAAGGTGAGCTACTCTTCTCTTGGATTGCAGTTGGGATCAGTTAAACTTAACTGGATAATTTGATGTATTCTTTGGTAATTTGAGGGAAAACATCTCTATCAATTACAAACCACCTTTGATATGTACAGTTTTCCCCACTTTCACTACTGTCAGGTACATCACCTACTCATCTAAACACCCATCACTAGTTTAAGACTATCGAATGACGATCCAATACAAAAGACATGAGACAGTATCCTTGTTTAAAAAAAAAACACACAAACTGATTTTGATCAATATAAGCAATAACAATAGAGTAAGCAAGATGCCATAATGTACAGTGACCATCTAGGAATGGACTTTTTAAACCTTATTCTGTAATAATTTGCCTTTCCTGTTGTCTGTATATCTTGTTTAATATTGTTTTGCAACACCTCCACTTGGTGTGAGTTTATGTTAAGATGTTATCATTGATTTTATTGTTCAGAACTGGCAAAACGCTGATCTCAACGGCAAGTTCAAGCTGCCAATGAAGAATGAGTTCATCCCCACCAACTTTGAAATTTACCCTCTTGAGAAGGACTCCCCCTCCTATCCCACGCTGATCAAGGTGTGTTGTTTTTGTTTTTTGCTTCATTCTTTGCCCTGCTTTCCAAAACCTTTTATTTGTTCCACACTCTTCACTTTCATTTAAATTCTCACTTTTTGCTTTTATTATTGCTGCAGAAAGCGTTGAGAGGTGACCAGTGTGTATACCTGTGCTTTTGTCTTCTTTCTACAGTGCAACCTGAACTGAATGTGCTCTCTCTCTCTCTCTCTCTCTCTCTCTCTCTCTCTCTCTCTCTAATCCTATGACGCTACTCATTTCAAACCAAGTTCGTCCTACTATTTAAAAAGGACGGGTTCCGGACAGATTTGAAACTATTCTTCAGGTAAGTTCTTATAGTGAATCAATCGTTGGGTTTTGAGATTTCAGACATGACCATTATTTCATTTACAGCCTCACTGTCGTTGCATGCTGGAGGTGCTGGTTGGCAATTTGCAACTTGATAAATTCTCTTTGTGTTGTGGTATTTTCTGTCATTTCTGAAGGGGAGACAGCTGTGTCTTTGCAATTTCATGTGTCCCAACCTATACCCAGTGTATCTGATAGAGGGGCTGAAAACTGCTCTGGGCCTCTATAATGGTGTTAATCCATTAAATTAACCGTTTATTAATGGCCTTGTTTATGTAATTCTTTTCTAAGTTAAATGCAATTGCTTGTACGTTGTGATTTTTACCCCTTCTTTTCTTACTAACCCTTTCTATCTTTGCGCAGCTTCTTTAGTTACAGGTGTTGCCGCATTGCTGCAAGACTGCAGAAAAAAATAATTCTGGCGAAATGCAGAAGTCTTGCCTTTATTACTAGAGTGTATCAGTGACCACATGCCCAAAGACGCAAACCTAATATGTTTGGATTGATCACTGCTGTTGTCTCCACAGCCCCTTTGCGTATGTGGACCCGTTGCACTGTAACATGGCATATTTGTACCTTGAACTTCTTAAGGACTCCCTCAACGAGTATGCATATGCAGCCGAGCTAGCTGGCTTGAACTATGACCTCCAAAATACCATCTATGGGATGTATGTAAGTATCCAAATTACGCTCGTTGCTCTCATTTTGCATCCCATTCCATGACCATCATACCACCATTATATTACCCAGTTGTGCAAAGCAATCTGCCCCTTTTCTTCCTCTCACAAAGCACTGTCCAGAAGGCCAGATGGTGGTTTGGAAGTTTTACGAAGCTGGCTAGTCTCAGTATTTATGTATAAAGCCGTGCTTTTAGTATGCTGTGTTCAGAAATGGGATTTCTATTTAGTTAACCTCTCTTGGGTGGCTGAATCTGATTATATAAATTGTTATTTTAATCAGATTTAACACTGTGTAGAGGTCACATTTTTATATAAAAATACCTTCTTAGTACTGCCATACAAAATCTGACCACTTTTAACCATTTAACCTGTGTGCTAAGCTAGCTAACGTAGCTAATTTTACTGCTTAACAAAATATTATTTGTTACTTTGGTGTATTTTCAAGGGTTTGGCTGCTGTCAAAAAAAATCTCTGAGAAGATGAGAATGTAAATTGAGCTGCTGATTCTGAAATCCCACGTGTGTCTATCTGAGACGAATGCAAGCTATAAGCAGATAGCGATGGCTAGCTATTTGAGATGCCAGAAGGACATGGGGGCTTTTCCAAAGTGCATATTAATGTATGTTCACACATACTTCAACTCAGGAAGGGCTGATTAATTTGATAAATTATTTAGCTAATTACCTGGTTAGTTGAATCATGTGTGTTGTATAGTAGAGAAAACGTTAAATGCAGGACAGAAAGTATTCCAGGAGCAGTGTTGTGGGAAACTGTGGGGTGGATGGTACTCTCTGCATTAGCCCTGGTTGGCTCTGCCAGTGTTGAGGCTGCATATACATACTCTTCGAGACGTTTCCCTCTCCCCCTTCTCCGTCTGTCTCTTGTTTTTCCTGTTCTTTTCATTTGTCATTCATGCCTTTTGTTTTGACCGTTTTAAGTTACCCTTTTCCAACAAACATGCCTTTTTTTTTCTGTTTCTTTATTAGTCGCTACCTATATGCAGATCCCCTGCACTGCAACATGACGTACCTGTTTCTCAGGTTGTTGAAGGATGATTTAAAAGAGTATACATATGCAGCCCGACTGGCAGGGCTGAGCTATGGCATAGCCTCAGGAATGAATGCCATCCTTGTAAGTATGGCACGTCAGCTAACTCCTCACGTGTGGCAGGGCAAAGGCTTAGGGATGCTTGAAGCTTGGTAGTGTGCTAAATTGGTTTTCCAAATCCTTTGCTTATGTATTTGTCAATGCATAAAAGGTAAGTGAAGGTGAAACCCTAACCATCTGCACAAGCTGAGTGGACGTGGCCAGCCCTGCTTAATGACGAAGGCTCCTCTGCATACAAGCTTCTGTTCCACCTTATTATGTGACCTTGTATCGTAGTCTGACTCGCTGATGTATAGCGTCCTTGTTTAAAGACAACTTGCAGCGACAGCACACCCATCAGTACAACCTCGCCAGCCAGAGGATGGTCATTTACTTAATGAATGTCACCTGCTAATTGGAGTCTTGCCACATTGGCTGCCATTTTGTTGTGTTTACTCTGGAAGTCCTTTGGAGTAGGTTATGGGTAATAGTCTTTAGAACATAGTGGTTGTGTCTGTAAAATGCCCATTATTGTTCTAATATATTTGCTGATATAAGCTACGACCTCCAAGATACAGTGTTTGATGTCAGTAGATATTTTACACTGATGGGTTTTTAGGTATGCACTCATTAATATTCTGGGCTTTTGCCGAAATTTATATAGGATGCTTTTTTGTTGTTGTTGTTGTAAGTCGTAATTACCTAAGCTATTTAATTCATGTTTTTTGCCCTGTCCTTTTGGTAATAAATGCCTGTAGAACATACTGGCTCATGTAGGATAAACTTTTTTGTAAAATTAATCTGTGAAAATTTCACTGTCCATATCAGCATTCTGCGGGTTTTGTCTTTAGTTTACGCATATGACCAGATTTGTATGCGCTCGCAGAACAAATCTGATTGTAAGTACTAGTGCTAGTACCAATGCACTCAATGGCCACTTTAATAGGAACACCTGTACCCCTGTTCACTGATGCGATAATTCAATTCAGCCAATCATGTGGCAGCAGCGCAGTGCATAAAATCATGCAGATAGAGGTCAAGAGCTTCAGGTAATGTTCACATCAACATTACAGCAGGGAAAAATGTGATCCCGGTGACTGTGTTGTGGATGCCAGACAGTTTTTCAGAAACGGCTGATCTCCTAAGATTAACATGCATAAGAGTCTCTAGTTTTTACACAGAAAAACAAAAAACATCCAGTTAGTAGCAGTGCTGCAAGTGAAAATACCCTTTTAATGAGAGTGGGCAGAGGAGCATGGCCAGACAGGCTGAACCTGCTAGGACACGGGCTCACCAACACTGGAAGAATATCACCTGATCTTTTTTCCAATCTTCACCTGTTCGGTTTTGGCGAGCCTGTGCCCACTGTAGCCTCAGATTCCTGTTCTTGGCTGACAGGAGTGGAACCTGATGTGGTCTTCTGCTGTTGTAGCCCATCCACCTCAAGGGTCAACATGTTGTGCTTCCAGAGATGTTTTTCTGCTCACTACGGATGTAAAATTATTTGAGTTACCGTAGCCCTCCTCTCAGCTCGAACCAGTCTGGCTATTCTTCTCTGACCTCTCTCATCAACGAGGCATTTCTGCCTGAAGAACTGCTGCACTTTGGATCTTTTCTGTTTTTTCGCACCATTCAGTGTATGCTCTACTGATACTCCATTTTGAAGTATCTAAGTGTTAGTAAAACTAATAATTCTAAGAATAGTTTTACACCAGTGTAAGGATTACTGAAACAAAGCATAGCAGCACACAGGATGTTCTGTTTCGATAAGCCATTAAGAAAAATCCAGCTGAGCTCTCGAATCAGCTTCAGGCATGAAAATATCATTTGGGGTCAAATCACTGCTTTTCAGTGGGTATTCATTTGGTTCATGTAATAGTTTGCAGACTTGTTTGTGTGTCATTTCTCTCACTTGGCTTTACTTTTGATTAATAATGGCAGCTCTGTTCACTGTTCTGTTTGTGCTCATGATGGCTCACTGGTTTGATGCCATACTGAAGAACAGTCTGTTCCAGCAGAGTGCACCCTTGATAAACTTGCCAGTCTAAAACACTAACTCTGCTCTTGGAACTGCTCATGCAGACCACATTAATATAATTACAGCTGGGTTTAGGCATAATAAATATAATTAATCAGTGTCACTGTGGCAGCTTCAGCGTGCCATACTGATGTTAAGTGTGACTTCATGTTAAATTTTGCTAATAATCTATAAATTGTTTGCAGTTTTAAGGTGATCAAATTGAAGTGTGGTTTAAGGCAAGCCAGTCCTGTGCAGGTGAAGGGGGAATGAAGTGAATGGTGTCTGTGTGTGATTCTGACATTTTGCCATCTGGTTGTAATACTCTGTGCTTTGCATGCTTTTCCTTTCCTGCCCTGAATATTCTCAGTAGTCTGGCAGTAGTAATATCTCAGTAGTGGTATCGTATTAACAATTAGGCCAATTCAGTTCATTCTCAGTTTTTACCTCAGTGTGTGCGTGTGAGTGAGTTGAGTACATCTCTTGGGGTGCTACATGTAATACCTGGTTGACATTTGCTGAATAAAATGTAAATTAAATTAATAAAATGTTTCTGGACTGTGTGGCAGACTGGGGCTTGTGGGGCTGTCAGGTGTCACATTAGAAGTGTTCATCTCACAGTGCTATGCTGAGCAGTGCTCCTGTACTCTCCCCTATACACACAGACACACACACAGACACACTCTTTACTTAGGTATGAAAGATTTCTGCACTAACCTTCTGTCTGTCTACTACAGCTCTCGGTAAAGGGCTACAGTGACAAGCAGCACATCCTGCTGAAGAAGATCATTGAGAAAATGGCCACATTTGAGATTAACGAGAAACGCTTCGACATCATCAAGGAGGCGGTGAGCAGTGCACACATCTTACACTTAAAACCCTTCCCAGTCAGTGTGTAATGTCACGATGCATGTGGTCCATTAACTGAGTGCCAAACAGTAATCATGGGACACGCAGGTGGTCGCAGTAAACATGCTACAACACCGTTGAAAATATGTTGTCCAGTCCAGATTCCTGTTATAACCAGTCTTCACTTCCCATATCGACTGGATGGTAGTGGCATTTATTCCAGCTGTAATTTTCTTACACTAGTGTAAGCCCTCCATTATCAGAGTAGTTATGCCTATAAATAATGTCAACTACAATATAATGACGATTTTAATTAAAATTGGTTCCATGGGTGAAAAGTTCAGAAATTAAAAAAAAAAAAAAAATTGTCTCCAGTAAATAGCCAAAATATTATTGTACACATTTAAATACTTTTTATTTTGCCTATTTTTATTAGTATGCTTGTAAAATAGTGCAAAGAGGATTTTACAGTTTTTACAGGGATCTCTGACTATAAAAAGGTTTGAGAACCCCTGCTCTAAAGATCTTTCTCTGACCTTAACCTGGGTCACATTTAGTATCTTCTCATGGCTCTATTGTAATGCTAAATCTCAAAAGCTGTATCTTTAAATATGTGTTTGTATGTTAAATATTTTCATAGCCATAAAATAACACCACAGTTTCAGGTTTTAGTAACCAGACAACTGTGTTATCTTAGAACTCTAAAGCCAGTCTAACCTTTTAATCTTGTTTTACACACTGAATTATTTTATCTGAGGGAGCTTTGCAGCAATTCTGGCTTTGTTGTATTTTATTATTTTTTTTAATGGGATCTTATTTGGTCTGTTTGCAGTACATGAGGTCTCTGAATAATTTCCGGGCGGAGCAACCTCACCAGCATGCCATGTACTACCTGAGGCTGCTCATGACGGAGGTGGCTTGGACCAAAGACGAGCTCAAAGAAGCACTGGATGGTGAGTTCAGTGCATGCACACACCCACATAGTTGCATAAGTGTGCTGGTGAGGATGAATCATTGATACGAATAGCGAGATAGTTAGTGAACATGTAGAACATATTTACATAACTGTAATTAAGCCTAACCCTAAATATGGCCTATTATGCAACTAAAAATGTCTTTTTGTGAGTTGTTTTACTGGTTGATTCAGTGTCTTTAAAATGATTTGGGGTTTTTGGTGAAATGGGCTTGTCTGAAGAGAAGACACAATAATTACTTGCCTTGGGCTTCCACATGGAACCAGAATACGACAGGAAAATTGCTCTTACAAACTCTGGACAGCCCCCATGCCATGTGAAAGCCTATGGGGACGTTTTGCATTTAGAAGCAGATGTTTCACACATCACTCATCATTGATTTGATTGTTCTCCATTCCTTCCTCCTGTTCCCTTTGCCAAGGGCTGTCATGATGTCTATAGCTCTTAGTCAAGATCAGATTTCTCCCTCTATCCTGTCCTTCAGTGTCAATCTCTCTATCAGTCTTTTGTCCTTAGGTTGCTAATACTATTATCCATTTATATATATATATGTGTGTATGTGTTCCTTAATTCCTCCTTTCTCATTTTCTTCACTGCTTATATGAGCTCTTCCTGTCATGTTGATCGCTCATCTCACGCTACTTCAGTCACTCGGCTCTGTCTGAATCTGGGTCAGACGCTGTGTGAATTTAGAGTGGCCATTCTATACTGTGCTTGTGTGTTTGTGCGTGTGTTGCTGTGAATTATTGCGTGCGGCGGAAAAAGGTTTGTTGATTAGCATGTATTAAGGCATCTGCCTTTGTGTGTGTGTGTGTGTGTGTGTGTGTGTGTGTGTGCGCCTAGTAATGACACCCTGTTTTGCTGCTTTGCCTAGATAATGTCTGAGAATGGCTCCGTGATTGATTGCATATGTCTGAATCTATTTCAGATGTCACTCTGCCCCGCCTCAAGGCCTTCATACCTCAGCTGTTGTCGCGGTTACACATTGAAGCCCTGCTGCATGGCAACATCACCAAGCAGGTTGGTTTTAAACCTGTGAAGGTTGATTATATGCGGCGTGTATGTGTATGAGAGGAAGTAAGAAGAATGAGGCAGCTTTTCACTGCATTGCAGGAGGTCTCAGTGATGTGACTGAGCAGATAAATAAAATGTCTCAAGCTCTACTGCTGAAATGCCGTGTCCTCTAACCTAAGTATCCCAACATGCAAAAACCAGATGTTGACGTGACGAACAACAACTGGGTGGCTGATGATGAATCAAATTTACACTACACATTTTTGTTTAAACAGACTCGTTGCTTGAAAGTGTAAGACATGAGCTCAGTTTGTGATCTCATCAAGTGTATCATGTCCAATATGCCAAACAACTGGAAACTTTTAGCTGTAGAATCTGCCTTGGCTAATATTAGTGGTGAATAACACTGTGATTTATTATGGTGTAATTTGAAATGTTTGGCTACTATTTAGTAAATCACTGAATGTCATCTCTGAAATCTCACACACATACTTTATGGCCAAAAGTTGGTGGACACCTGACAAGCACTCACATGTGCTTGTTGAACATCTCATTCCAAGCTGGTTCCCCGCTTTTCTGCTATAATAACCTCCACTTTTCCCGGGAAGGCTTTCCACTAGATTGTGGAGCATGGCTGTGGGGATTTATGTTCATTCAGCTACAGGAGCATTAGTGAGGTCAGGCACTGATGTTGGTTGAGCTGGCCTGGGGTGCAGTCAGTGTTCCAATTCATCTTAAAGGTGTTTAGTGGAGTTGAGATCAGGGCTCTGTGCAGAACACCTGATTTCCTTCATGCCAAACTTGGCAAACAATGTCTTCATAGACCTGACTTTGTGCATGGGGACGCTGTCATGCTGGAACATGTTTGTGCCTTTTAGTTCCAGTGAAGGGAAATTGTAATGCTACAGCATAGAAAGATAACGTGCAGTTGTGTACTTCCAACTTTGTGGCAACAGTTTGGGGAAAGCTCTTATGGTCAGGTGTCCACAAACCTTTGGCCATATAGTGCTTCTGACAAATGTGAGCTGGTTTGCCAGCAGTTAGCCAGGCATCTAGCATTTATGGACTGGCAGGAGCACATTTCTAATTTGCATATTTCTGCTTATTCATTCATATATCCCAGTAATGTTAATGTCTATGGATGATTGTAGTGATTAGAACTGACAGATTCAGGATGCTTTCCTGTCCCAAGTAACAGAGCAGGTTGAGGTTTTTAGAAAAGGAAAATCTGAAATGGTAAACAGATAGCTCATAGATGAATGGATTCTTTATTTCAGTGGTTAAGTTATTTGTGACAGATGGGTAATCGTATAAGCTGATTTTGATAGAGGCCAGTAATTTGATCAGGTACTATATATATGGATGCATGTGGATGTTCAGTAGCTTATGAGCAGCCTGTGAATAATTTTTCTTCCATCCCTGCCTGTTTCTGTAGTCTGCGCTCAGTATGATGCAGATGCTGGAGGACACGCTAATTGAGCATGCGCACACCAAGCCCCTCCTCCCAAGCCAGCTGATTCGCTACAGGGAGGTGCAGGTGCCGGATGGTAAGTGCTGGCATGTCTCTCTCCCCACGCACATCACAGACTCTTTATATAACCTCACAGCAGGACACACACTCAACCCTCGCCCAAATTTCTAGCATTACTGGCTAATGCTTGTGTAACGTATCCTGCAGCTGTGTCACCCCCCTCTAAGAGGTGAATGTTTTTCACCATCCAAAGTCAACATCAGCTGGACCACACGCATCTCGTTTTCTTTAGCGCGCACAGTCTGAATTGCCCATTTACCAGTTCTGTAATTCTGTGGAAGTGGTTGCTTTCAAGAAAACTATTTTGTAGTGGTGTTGAATTCTCAGTGGACAAAATCTATACTCTTTGAATAGTTCACTATTCACTAACACCCATGCTTCTCTCTCTGTAAGCCCAGTGATGCTATTAGTGTGGTTTCTTACTCACTGCTAAATCCTGTAGAAACTCTTTCTGCTTTAATATTGCATTTCTGGTGCTGGCTCTGAGCTGCACAGGGTGCAGTGAAACACTAGAAATTGGGCGCTCAAGGCAAAAGCAATAGCACAGTTGGACTCTTAAGGAAAGCTGACTTTTCCAGTGCTAAGTTTCCTAATTGCTCATTCTAGCTTTTGATTAACCAGTATATCCAGTATTTAAGGTTGCTTGTTGTTGTCTTGAAAACTGCTTCCTAGTCGTATAAAATGTGTACACAAGGTCCGTGATTTGTGTGTCTGTTTTGTATTTTTGTATGTGTGTGTTTGTCATGACTCCTTGTCTAAGTCCAGTTCTCTGTGGTTATCAGGTGGCTGGTATGTGTACCAGCAGAGGAATGAGGTCCATAATAACTGTGGTATAGAGATTTACTACCAGACAGACATGCAGACCACACATGACAACATGCTGTTGGAGCTCTTCTGTCAGATCATCCACGAGCCCTGCTTCAATACACTGCGCACCAAGGAACAGCTGGGTACGCTGCACACACGCGAAACCAGTATATACTGGGGCGGTTGGAACAAATTTCACTATTCAGATACCATTTGACCTGTATTATTTGTGTATTCAAAGGCAAGAAAAATCCTCTTTTGAATGTTCAAGCTACCACGTTATCCTTTTAGTCAGTCATCCCTTTGAGCTCCGTCTCTCTATTCCATCAGGCTACATCGTGTTCAGTGGCCCACGTAGGGCTAACGGCGTGCAGGGGCTTCGTTTCATCATCCAGTCTGAGAAAGCCCCTCACTACCTCGAGTCACGGGTGGAAGCCTTTCTCAAGACTATGGAGAAGAATGTGGAGGAGATGAACGACGAAGCCTTCCACAAACACATCCAGGCCCTGGCCATCCGCCGCCTTGACAAGCCCAAGAAGCTGGCAGCTGAGTGCGCCAAGTACTGGGGCGAGATCATATCCCAGCAGTACAACTTCGACAGGGGTGAGCAGCACACACTCGACTGCGCTGTGTTCAACTAGACACGCTGAGATATGGAGGGTTTTTTCCCTCTCAAAGCTGTTTTAGGATAAACAAGCAATTGCTAATGAAGTTCCCGAGGCAAAGCTCTCCCACAGGTTTAACATGATACTCTCCCACACAGATAATATTGAAGTTGCCTATCTGAAGACGTTAACGAAGGACAACATTATGCAGTTCTACAAGGTAACTTTCTCACCTCATTTGTAAGAAATACCCAGATTTCTCCCAGTTTAGTCACAGGTACACATGTCCTGTATCCCACAATAGTCTGGGAAGACCAAGGCTGAAACACGCTTCCTAAGACACACGCTTCTTTTTGAATTGTGGCTCACAGGGTAGCTGAATATACTTAGAGGAGCGCTCTAACTGCTCTCTTCTGTTTACATGAGCTGATTCCTCTGATGAGAGACCAAGTCATGCTAGCCAGTAAGGGGTGAGAAGAAGCTATCTGTCCCCTGCCAGAGTGCAGGAATAATTATGCTCTCACGTCACTTTTCCACATAACAAGCTAGTATGGTATAGGCACCAAACCCTGTCTAGAATTATCCAAGCCCTGGTCGAGTTCCTGTGTCTGTTTCCCAACACATGCTTGCCTGTGAAAGTGGGAGGAGTTATTTGGAGGTTGTGGAGTGGTGACATCATTTCCCTCAATACCAAACTCAAACAGCAGTAGCTACAATGTACTTGACCAATCAGTGGTATGTGTTATTTCTAACTTCACCCAGTTTGTAACAAATGGTACCAGGGCAAGAAGCATAACCAAAGTGAGCATGGTTACGAACATCACTCGGCAGTGGAAACAGTGACAGAACGCGAGAGTGATCTGTTACTGTCTTCATGGAATTCGCTTTCAGACTGGAGAGCTCTGTCATCATCGGGATTTCTACTCAGAATAATCAGGGTCTTGCCTGGAGGTGTTACTGTGTACTCTTCTATGTTAATTGTTTTATTTGCATAGAACAGGACCGCTCTGTTCCACCCCATCTTTTTACGCCTCAGCCACAGAGTGGTGGAGTCGTCATGTTTTCGAGCCGTCCGTCCGTGTGAGATTTTTTTGTTAGAATGACATCTCAAAAACAAGTGGTGGAATGTTTGTCGGATTTATGTAACATTATCACTGTAACCAGCAGATAAACTGATTATATTGTGCAATTGATCCAAACAGGGTCAAGGTCACAGCAAGGTTAAATGTCTGAAATAGTTTTTCTTCATTAGCTTCTTTCCTGTTGTTAGTAGATTTTAAGGTTATTCTGGCATTTTTAAATTAGTAACAAGGAGTGGACTCGATGCAGGAGGTATCCCTGTCAGTGCCACTGGCGTCGAGTTGTACTTGCTCTTACTGTTTCTCTCTCCTTATCTTGCTCTACAGGATCTGTTGTCTATTGATGCTCCTAAGAGGCACAAGGTGTCTGTGCACGTGCTGTCTCGGGAGATGGACTCCTGTAAGTACTCGCCCAAGTCTGTGTGTGTCGCAGAGAATAGCGTCACCCATGTGGATGGATAGCAGTCAGATTGTTCACTATTGTGTTGCTTGTTCTCATGCCAGGTCCAGTGGTGGGCGAGTTCCCAGCTCAGAATGACGTCAATCTCGCTCCTGCTCCTTCTCTGCCTCAGGTAACACACTTCCCTCATCAGCACTCGTATGTGTGTGTGTGTGTGTGTGTGTGACCCATTTTCTGGTTCTGCACTGATGTTCTGTACATGTTGTGTTTTCAGCCCGTAGTGGTCCAGGACATGACCGAGTTTAAGAGGAGTCTGCCTCTCTTCCCTCTCGCTAAACCTCACATCAACTTCATGGCTGCCAAACTGTGATCTGCACCATTTAAAGAGCATTGCCGGGTTTGACCGAGACACATGGCACCCCCTGAGTTTAGAGCCAGTAACACCATTGTGTGTGTGTGTGTGTGTGTGTGTGTGTGTGTGTGTGTGTGTGTGTGTGTGTGTGTGTGTGTGTGTGTGTGTAAGAATGACTTGGCAGAGGTGTAGCATTGATGAGTCACCATGTTGGCTACACTGTGCGCTCACAGCCTGGTCACTGAGGAGCCGTTTAAAATCACTTCACACACACAGCTGTTTTAGAGAATACAAACATGATTTGATTTAATCAGGAATAGTCCATGTAGGTGTTGAGTGCTGACCACAGGGATGTTTTACTTGTGTTTGCCTGATCATTATGATCAAATTTTCATTTCAAACATGCTGGAAATATTTTCTTGACTGTGCTTCTTGAAGAGTGAATCAACATTTTAGCAATCGAGACTTTTTTTTTTTTCTTCCCCTATTTACCCAGAGTCTAGGAAAAGCACTGATCGTTTCACTTTGCCTGCAGGTTAAACATCACTTCTGGTTGCTTAAATTCGTTTCTCAGCATATGCATTTTTACTCTATTTATTACTTTTACAAATAGACTAAGGGAAAAGGTTTCAGGATTGTTTTGGTAAATTTTCAACCAGCTGCATATTTTGCTCACCTTCATCTCGTCATGTGAAGTGGTCACTGGCGTGTTGATTGTGCTGCTTTCTTCTTTTTGCTCTTAACCACCACCAGTAAGGTAACGCGTGATCCGAATGCCTCCTTCAGCTTTAGAACACTACGAGCAGCACAGTGTCGACGTTATTGGATATTCTGCTACATGTTTATTTGCTAATCCTGAAGATTTCAATTTATTACACTTTGACAGTGTTCAGACTGTACAGTGCACACACAATTTTGGGTAAATAGCGAGATCATGTTTAATTGCTAGAATGTTGAGTTTTTGAGCCCATTGCCCCAAAACTGTATCACTTTGAGTTTGACAATGCTCATGCAACAAACTGTCTACACATGGTTTCTGTACCAGAAATATTTTGGCCTTAAGTAAAAAAAAAAAAGGAAAAAAAATTTTAAATCCAATGAGCAGGTTTTAAAAATCTGGTGTTTTATTTGAGCTAGATAATGTGTTGGAGGAGCTGTTTTAGGCTACTGGGTAGATGGGCATGAAGCTGTTTTATTAGGTTGCTTTCTTAAGGATCATACTCAAAGTGATTTGTTATGGCTTTTTATTTTATTTGAAGTTGAAGGAGAACTTTAATAAATCATTTTTAAATATAGTTTTCATTTTGTTACAATGTTTCTTGAAAAATGAGCATTATATTTTTAGTGATATGAAGCCATGAGGTTTAACAAGTCCCTGTTTCCACCGTCTCTGTAGTTGGCATGGTGTTTGTGTTATCTGTTTGTTCATCGGAGGAAATCACTCACTGGCTGTCGAGTTTTGGTTTCAGTTTTGAGCTCGTGCTTAACGAGGCTCATGTGTGAACGTGGACACACACTATCATGCCCTTTGTGTGGTTTATTCTGAACTCTTACTTGCTGGACATAAATATGCACCTCACGTCAAGAGCAATAATATCACAGGGCCGAGGGCGAGCGTCTTAAACCTGACGTCCTGCACGTGCTGTTTTGAGACCCATCACATCAGTGGTGTTGGCGTTTTTATCCGCATCGGTTTCCTCTGCATGGTGCATGTGGTGGTAGATAAGCATCTCTCAGGTCTCGAATAACCTTGCCAAGCCTAACCACTGCACTACTGTTGTTTTCTGTCGATGGCAAAACCAGCTTTATTTTTGACCTCTAGAACATTCTCAGGCCTGCAACTGTAATGCCGCTTTTACTAGACAAATACTACAGAATAACTGCGTGGGTGTACGGAGGTATTCCTCCAAGAATTATAACCATACTCACCGTTTTACAGTGTTTATCCGCTATGAGTGAGAAACTGGGGCTTCAACTTTCTAGTTATTTATTTTTTTATTCCCCAGATGTATAGTGCTTATCTTTAGAACAGTGACTTCAGCCAGTGGCTTTTTTTTTTGGCACCAAAATCTGTACAGCAGCACATAGTGTGGAATATTTGGAATGGCTCCTTTAACCAGTTAGAGGCATTGTTTTTAAAGCTAACTAATTAAAAGTTTCCCAGCACATGTTTAGAGGCTGAATGGGGGGAAAGTTGGGTTGAAGCATGAATTTGTAACAGAAGTGTAAGCTGATTTAGAAGAAACTGAACCAGATGAGCACCAGTCAGCATGTGCAAGAATTGCTGGGAAGAAACGCTAAAACCCCTGAGACAGGAGATGTTTGACCTCTACTGAATGGTACTGCTGCGTGTGAGACTGTCATACAATTAAAAATGATCAAATGAGTCCTGGGTTGCTTCTTGTTAAAGATTTGCTATCTACAATTTAACAGTTATCAACACTTTCCAAAGAGCCACAGATAAACAAGCACATCAGCACCAATTTCTAAAGAAGCCCATGAGCCACATAGTCAAGCATTGGAAAAATACATTTATTCACAAATCAACCATAACTGTAAATTCAGAAGCAATTTCTGTATATACAAGTTATACATTTATACATCACTGCTTTGTGTTTGGCATTATAGTGAGCCAGATTTCTAACATATTCAAAGAACTTGTTAGACACAGTGATTAAATGACTATTGGCTGGAAATGGCAATAACCAGTTGGATAAAGAGAAGTCAGTGGCTTTATTCAAACATTATTCTAGGTGCATGAACATTTTCTACATGTTTTTTGGATTAAATCAGTTAAGTGTATAACAAGTGCTAGACCAGGTCATATTAAGACCTGCTGAAGTGACTGCATCAGGTTGTAAAAGCTGAGCCCAGGGCTGCCATCCTTCACGCTGCAGTCAGCTGTCACTGCTGTTTCCCCCCCAAAAAAATCCCTCCATTTTTATGTAACACACTGATAGCAACACTCCCTCTGTTCTGATCATATATCTTATACAAATCACAGATGCACAAAATTAGTAGTGATCAGATGGATGGAAAGTCACTTTGATCCATCATCCATCAGGCATGAGAACTATCACGGCGCTCAGTGTAATAATGCACTCGAGCCATCTGTCCTGCAGTAAACCATACAAGCTCATCTGGGAGAGAAGCGTAAGTTTCAAGCATAGCGTGGAGAAATGGAAATTCCAGAAATTCCAGTTCATTGTAGTCAGGATCAGCATCAGATGAGTGAAAGTCGGGACACTGATGCAGCTCGCCAAGAAACACTGTCCATACGTCAGAGAGAATGGCTTTTCCAAACCACGTGGTGATGTGATCACGGTGTAATCTTATTCAGGGGGTCATCAGGGACTCATTTTCTTTTACATCATTAAACAGCACCAGAAATTAGTCAGCTTGGAGATGTTAGTTCTAAATAACATCTTAATTCTGACCTTCAAATAAACCATTCTTTAGAAATAAAGCTTCTTTTTGGGTGAGCAGTGAGACACCTTGTCCCTTTTTGTATGTTGCACATTCTCACAATTCTCTAGAATACCAAAATTGATTAGTAATTTGCATTTTTCATCCTAACATAACTGTACCAAACTGATGGAGGCTTTTCAAGCTTGCAGATAGATTTACATTAGTCATGGTGTAGATGTGATAACTCCAGCTCATCTCTGATCATTTTACAACTGAGACAGGTTTCTGGACGCACATTAATACTAGTCTAAACTGAAAATACAGACTAGCCTCGTTGTGTGTCCAGAAGCCCAGCGTTTTTCTCCATTAAAATGTAATGTAGGCTGAGCACATGCTGCTACAAGTATACATTTATACAGCAGAGTCACTGATTCATTAACGTCACCCAGTCAGCACCGAAAGAGTCATCACCAAAAGGCAATATGTCTAAATCCATCTCACCATCAGAGTAGTGTTTATAAAATCAGTCATTTATTCACATAAAACTCTTTTATAATTCCACATCCTACTCTTAATTTAAAAGTACCACAACCTATAAAATACAGAAAAGAAGGAACCTCTCCCAGCTCTGATTATAACACAGGAGACAAAGTCTGAATCTTTACTAGTAGACATGGGGGCAGGAGACAGGGAGGGAAAAAAAAAAAAATCACATTCTCAGGGAGAGACAAGACTGAACAGCTTACGTGAATCAGAAATGCATCAGTGTGTGCTGCAACATCCATCACTCTGTCCACTCCACTCCTCTCCTCTCCAATACACATTCCTCAAGTCGTAGCAGCTGGGGTAAAGCCTGTTCCAGCAGCAGTCATCTTTATTCACTCTGCAGCACACGCACACACACGCACGCACGCACGCACGCACATGACATGGTGCAGGTGGCATGGAGGTCTCTGTGATGGCTCAGTCTGTAAAGGGCTGTGGACATTGGCTCTCGGTCGCTCAGGCCTCCTCCTGCTCGGGGAAGTTGAGGATCTTACGGTGGGCCTGGCGGAGGTACTGCTGCTGTTTGAAGTACACCTTAAATGCACCCTTAATGGCCACAAATGCAATGCCACCCTGCAGAAAGAGGAAGCATCGTGATGCACTATAATTACTTCTCTACAGGACACTGGAGACAGGATGTGAGCACAAATGTCTCCAATTCAGTCATTTTCAAGAGCAGTGTCTATATATTTAAGATTGTTTATTAGTACTAATCTGCACTAAAGGTGATTAAGTATTATTATTACAACAAATTATGGAATTAAGGAATAACACACTGTGCACAGGATGCACTGTTAAAGGAAAATAATGCACAATGGGGTGGATTATGGATTATACTCGTCCTTATTTACTACTACCATTTTAAAAATAAAGGTTTCCAGCCTACCAGGATGGTGCGCTGCAGGTTGGAGTTGACTCTGCTGAACATGAGCTTGCCCACGATGGTGGCGATGGTGGGAAACACCAGCGCTCCGCACAGGATCCGAGTGGCTGACACATGATCGGCTAACGGACTTGCCTCAGCAGGGATTCTGGGAACTGGACAACCAATCCCTGCGAAACACGGGTGGTCCGGATTGAAAATAAATAAGGCATCAGTTACTGATTTACTGATGGTGCTAATTATAATTATACATTTAAAAGTTTCACAGTATGTGAGTCAACTTGTCTAATTACCCACCTGCAATACTCAAGTATACATCAGAGGTCTGATAATAGAGTGTGTGGAGATAAAGTGCTGAGTAAAGTGCTGACATCCAGTAAGTCTATCTATACCACAGCGCTGCTGAATTCTCATCAGAATATGATGGTTAATTTTCTGTAACAGCACAGCTCGGACAGTAGTGCCGCCTGTCATGGATGTAATGTGTGATTGTTTCTATAGTAACAGCTCATTCACAGGGAATTGTATGGCAGATGATCTACACAAATCAAATCTTTTTTGTCTTGAAAGAAAAATCCGTTATTTAGCATAAACAAACACTGATATGGGGAAACTTTCGGTGAGGGGGCGTTTATTTCACAACTATGAGTGTCAGCGCTTTGTAACAGTAAACTTTTCGTTTTGTGGTAACATGACCCCTGACTTTTTGGAACATTAAATGTAACTATAAAAGAATTTCCCATGATTTGTTGATCATTTATAAATTACATTTTGTAATTACTGACAAATCACTGTTGCATAAGAGGAATTAAACAACCAACAGTAATTCCACTTCATGTCAGGCCGCATCACACCACCCTGCGCCTGAGTGTTTCCCTCCAACAGCACAACCTGCCATGTTTTAAACATTACTTATAATAATAATAATAATAATAATAATAATAACATTATTCTTCATAGTCCACATTTCTTTTTATTATACACACCCTACATACTGCAAGAGTAGGTATATATGAGGTCAGATGGTGTGTTTGGGGATTTGAGTTCTGGCTCATACAGTTCAATAAATGTGTGAATAACTGATTTGCTCCCTTGAAATATTTCTTGAACGATCAATGCAAAACTCCATCACAGTTGAGACCTGATGGCTGATTTAAAGGAACCTGGGCTGCTTCAGACTAAATCATTTCCTGTCAAACACTCGTACGATCTGCACGGCACTGTACTGGAAATAGCACAAGAGCTAATGCAGTAGTTTTTCTCAAGACTGCTCTCAGGTGATTAGTCTAGATAGATGTGGTGAAGAGATACTAATCTTATCGCACTCTTCCCAATGCAGTGTTTCATACAGCACTTCCCAGCACAGACATTCTGTAAGCTACAGCAAGAAAACGCAGACGCAGACACTCAAACAGCAGGCATGGATGGGACTCTAACCTGGGAAGATGCTGTTGAGGATCTGCAGCTTGTTGGAATACTTCCTCCACAGGCGCAGCACGTAGTCCTCCCAGCGTATCATCTTTCCCAGAATGAGCATAACGGGGATGGTGGGCAGTCCGATAAGGAGGAACAGTGGATCAGCCCTCTCCATCACGTCCAGCCCCTCCTTATGGCCAACCACCTGTCAGAACAAAAACCGCCAAGTCCATTAAATCTCGCACCTTTTCCTGAATGTGAATTTAAACTTCAATTCAATTCGTATTGTGCTTTTAACAAGGGACATTGTCACAAAGCAGCTTACCAAAATAAATTGTAAATATGTGAATTTATCCCTTATGAGCAAGCCAGTGGTGACTGTGACAAGGAAAAACTCCCTGAGATGATATGAGAAAGAAATCTTGAGAGGAACCAGACTCAGCAGGGAACCCATCGCCATCTTGGTGCTAACATATCGCAATTATAAATAAATCCCTTCTATAATGGTGTATGGACAAATAGTGCAGTTGTGCAACCAGGAAATTCATCACAGTTTGCATAAGAAGAGCAATCGCAGTCCCAAGTCATCACGGTACAACTCCCCAAGCCATCTCCATGGCCCCTCAAGTGGCACCATCCCCAGCAATCCCAATGATCTAAGGCCGTCCGTGTGGGGCCGCCCCCAGCGGCAGGAGAAATCTCAACCGATGAGAGCTCCAACCAGAAGAAGGGCATCAGGATGGATCAGGCAGGTGTTTGTCCATGTGTGCTCACCTGCATCACTGTGACGGCTCCATACGTGACCGCAGTCCAGTAGATGGAACCCACCATGATGCCAGCGGCAGCAAACGGGCATGCCTTGGAGATGAGCCTGTCTGCCAGGTCCAGCACATACACAATGGGCCCTGCACAGAGGGAGATGGAGAAACACACAGAGACTTAGATCTAATTATTTCTCAAAAATCCTGCAGCATACATTTATTCAACAAATACATGATGCAAGATTGCAGTTATTCTTACCTGGGATTATTAAGGTGAGATCATTATCATTTCAAATTTTTTAGACGGACACTGACTGGACAATGGTCCACTAAATCAGTAGTAAAAGGACAGGTTTAGCACCTCTGGTATTACATAAAGGACAAGAGGATAGGAAGAACCAGATGACCGGGCATAGAAGGGTCTGCCTCTCCAGCAGGGGGCAGCAAATGATTTTTCGGGCACTTAGCGCATACTCGGTAGATACCCTCCTCCTTGTTTACTAGCTGATGCTAAACTTATTCAGTCTACAAACTGGCAGGAAGCAGGACTGCACAGTTCTTACATAACCCAAACCTGGGGAATAATATTACAATTTAAAACTGATGCAGCAGCACTGGGGTTGGGAACAGAACACAAACACCACCACCACTATATAGTGCTATGTAATAAAGCAGGATGATGCTAGTATTTTCACATGAGATGGTCACGTGAATACCAGGTGCTCTCACTACTGCATTCTTTAGAACAGTGGTTTCCAAACCTGCCCTGCATAGTTCGTGCTTTCCTGCTGTAACATGACTGATCAGAAATGTGTGCTAATTAACATGTCCTTCCTGAGTGGATGTGGGTGTGTTAGAGTACACTGAGAGAAATACTGTTTGCCATTCATTATGGAGACATTACACTGTGATGATTTGAATACTGAAGCAATGGGGAGGGAAACACATGAAGCCTGCTTCTGGCTAAATTCCACACACATACAATGGACAGTGAATAGCTTCAAATGGAATGTAAATTTACTGGTACTGACTGCAACTAGGTGAAGTTGATTAACTGCCGCTCCTTGATTGTCTATTATTACTTTGCAATTTAGGACTCTTTGCAACTACTTTGCATGGTTATAAATGCCAGTGGAAAACCAGGTTCATAATGAAAGTCACCAACACTCCCACCGATACCACTGCTTGGAAAATCCCATAATGCTAAAAGCCTACTTTTACAGCATTTTATAAAGGAAGGATGCCTTCATTTCAGCATTAATGAATTCAGAGCTACACTCTATATCCTTCACTGTCCATCTCTTCCTGTCTGACTCGCATTCTCGAGCAGCTCAGTAAGACATATGCCATGCTACCAGCAGGCATCCTGATTTCCCCCCTCTATCCTAACACATTTATAACCTCTTCATACGCTTTAAAAAAAGGGGTGTCTAGAAACAGCACTAGTCTTCTTTTCATATACAGGAGAAGCAAAGTTGGCTGTGAAAATGGTGCTGAAAGTTGACAAAGTATTTAAGTAAGGGTTTAACTCTTCACCAAAATATTTCAGTAGCACCATTTTCAAAGCTGATTGTATCTGAGACAGGAAGAAAACAATCATTTTTCGGTCCAAGGACATGATGTGACTTACTGAAGGACAGAGCTGTTAATCTTACGCAGACTGGTTTGAATGAAGCTCCGGCTGCTCCTTCGCTTTAAAAAGCAGATTGTGTGGCACTGTTGCCATGGCACCTCAGACTGGCAAGGAAAGAATTGAGCATTCCCGACATTGGTGAGCGCCCCCCTTTCAGTTCATATCCTTCTTTTCTCCTACAATGGTGACAGAATGTCCTGCAGTGTCGACTCCACTCACATACGCAAATTTGCAGGTTTAAATAGGTGCTTTATAAGTACTGTCTACAGTGCTACAATGACAGCTATTCTCACTGCCAGCCCCAGTAAAAAAACACAAACATATTCATAATGTCTGAGTGGCTAATTATGAGCGTTTACAGTGAGTGGTCAAATATACACACTACTGCCATGAGTCACTTAATATACTGGTACTGGCACTGTAACTTGGGAAACTATGAAAGCATATGACTCAAAGAGGTAGAAGAGCCCCTTATTGAATGATCTCAAAAAAACAAAAAAAAGAAGGGAAAAAAATAACACTGAATTTGAATGAGCAAACCTGCATTAGCCCTCAAATAAGAGAGATGATAAACATGGACACTCAAAAAAATACCCAAAGCTAACACTGTGTCTTCCATTTGTAATGTTAATGAGCTCGGAGAAAAAAAGAAACACGCTTAAATTTAATCTCCTAACTATTTCTGAGCTTGGAGAGCCTTTGCATTTAGACATTACCAATGTAGCCACTTTGCAGGGCAGTGCTTTAAGCCATACCTGCCTGTGCCAAGCTCATCAATATCCCTCACTGGAAGATCCATCCATCTCTGATGACAGTGCCGGAATCTCTGCTTCTTTCTTCCTGTCTAAGCATTACAGCAAGGCACTGTGGGGAAGCTGGGGGTGGGAGTCATCCCTAATGGCTATCGGAAAAAGGAAAAGCTGAGCCATTTGTTTCTACTGCCGGCCACAGATTCCATAATTAAGATCATTTTTAAAAGCGGGTGCAAATTGAGCCACCCTGAGCTCCCGGCCTAATGGAAAGAGTGTTTCCAGACGCTATGTGCCAGCAGCTGGCTGTCTACAAAAACGTTTTGTCCCTGATACTGGCCACCTGACAACAGCTACAGGAAACCTTAACGTCATTTTTTTTGGTCTTACTTGAAGCCTAAGCTTAACCTGACCAAAAATACTGTCGAGTGACGCAACTCATGATGAACCATAAATTTAAGAAAGAAAAATCATTTGTTTCACTGAAGACTCCATCAGTGTCAAGCTCTTAATTCAGACTCGTGCCAAAGTCTTCATCCAGAGTGACTTACATAGTCCATCTCGAAACTCAGTTATTAGCAAGACAGGAACATTGTGAAACATGGGAGGGGGGGAACCCTCAATAGAATGGCTCAAAAAAAAAATCGATACAGTATAATTATATTAGTCTCATTATTTAAATGTATACAGTAATAGTTTGGGCATTTATTGCAGCCATAGAGCTTTCTATAACTGAATTTTCCACTGACCATCCATGCAGATCCATTTGTTTTTGGGTTAACAAGGTTTGTATTAAACCCCTTCAATTCAAGTGAGCAGGCTAATAACCATAAGAACTCAATAATAAATATAATTACTTCTGATAATTATAGTGATGCCCACCAGTGCAACAAAGTACAAAAAAAAAAAAAAAAAAAGAAAAAGAAAAAAAAAAATCACAGGCCCTCTGGTTAAGTTACATGCACCCCACTTTGAGAACCAGTGACAGAGGATGTAGTGTATCTTTAAAATTAATTTACACAGTTAGACTTTAAGGCTTACTGTGCTTCCTTTGGTGGCACAAGCGGAAAACTTTTACCTATAATAGTACCTTTTTATTTCACGATATAGGGTAATTGACAGAAATTGACTACACATTAATTGTGTGTGTAAGCTGATGTGTAGTAAGTGAAAGCATCTCCGGACCTGCTGCAGGGAGTTTGCCAATGAGGGGCCATACTCCGGTATCCCACTCCTCACGTACGCACTCCTGCACAAACCCCAAACCTCACTGCAGAACTCTACACAAATGGTATGAGGACCATTTGGCACATACAGTTTTAAAAACTAAGTGGTTTGGAATGGAGTAAAAATGAAAGTAAAAATTCTCTACATTATTTAGGCGCAGTGCTGCATGTACTCCATTTCCAGTAATTTCTTGATCAGCACAGAGCTAGTGCATCGTGTATGCCTGGAACAGTAATAAAGCACAGAGCTGACAGGGCTGGATGCGGTCCTTTCTCTTTCTGTCAGCACTCTGATCAGTAAGGTCAGCTGTGTTTGCTGATTATTTTTAGGCTTACGTTTGAAGTGGTTCATCAGATCTAGAGTAGTTTCATATAGCGCCTAAGCAGGAGATGGAGTTGTTTGCTGGGATCCTTCTTGCAGTATGAGTCCATTATTCTTCCTTGCCCTCCCTTCCCATAAGCTGGCTAAAAAGAAAATAAAGCGAGCAAAATAATTAAGCCCTGTCAGTCTGACTGCTTTAAGATCGCTCTTCTTTACAATTAGCTCATCAAAGACAGTACAACTCAGTAACGGTCAGGACTCCGAGTGCATCTTCTCTCATTAAACGTGAAGCTGCCTGTTCTTTCATTTGTGCCCATCCACTGTGTACTCCTGCACAGCAACAGGAAATCTCCTTCCTCAAATCCATCTCGAGTCCCAAATCAAATATTCACTGGCAGACATTCAAGCCAGAATATTTGAAGAAGGAAATGTTTAACCCGCTTGGGAAAACTTATCTTAGGAAAAGAAAAAAAAAAAGCTGAGACAAAGGCAGCCTTCGTGCCCGCTCTGTCTCCCTCCTCTCCCCACCGACGCCTTTCTTTTGCAAGGTGAATGGATCACACATGCAGTGCAATTTCACAGCTGGCCACAGATGAGGAGGTGAAATGATACAGACAGCATTATCCAGAAATAAACCAACATGAGCCCGACACAGCCAGACAAGAACAAAGGAAATGGAGAGCGAGCAAAAAAGAAGGGTTTTAGTTAAGGCAGTCTGAAGGTTATCCGATCCATTTGCATAGAGGCACCAAGACTGTCTGCAACACATGGCGATAGAAACTGAGAAAAATCACTGAGACTGACAAGCATGCTCATCTAGAGTGGGCGATTAACAGAATCAGAGATGACATCTGGTCACTGCAGAATAAAATCCACAGTTTGGATTGACACAAAAATGGGAAATGAACATTCACATTCTTATCCAAAGCTCTCTAGTGGATGATCTCAGTACATGAATGATCATTCCATATAAATGTGTTATAATGTGTTTTTAAAAAAAAAAAAAAAAAAAAAAAAAAAAGGATTAGCACAGTAAAGGATCAATATGACCATAAATAACTAAAGGCCTTTACATCCCTAGATGAGTCCTATGTCCTTGGTACATATCTTAAGCTCAATCATTTAGCTGTGTGTAAGGTAGACAGAGACAGAGATAGAAAAAGATAGACAGACAGAAAGACAGACAGAGAGAAAAAGACAGACACATAGAGACTGAGAGTAAGAAAGACAGAGACAGAGAGGGACAGAAAGACAGACCCAGAGTGACAGAGAGAGAAAGTCACACACACAGGGACAGAGTGAGAGACATGAAAAGAGAGAGAGATTGAGACAAACAGAGACAAAGACAGGCAGACAGAGGTAGACAAGTAGAATTAAACAGTGTGACAGAATGACCAGACTGTGCATTAGCTGCCAGTGTGAGTCGTGCCCAGCAGATACAGCACATCATGTCGGGCAGCCCAGCGAACGCACTATAAATAGCTCAGTGCCTGTTTACTGCCACAGCAGACACACACACCATCTACTGATCATGGCTCGCTGTGACCAGGAGCTGCCAATAACCCCAAAACAACAGCAGGGGTGGATTAGGCAACCTCGCCTGAAGCTTTATAATTTCCTGTTCTAACTCAACTATAATCCATCAGAAAAAAAGCTCACCTATACATGTAACGTGCACGGCGGGATTCTGAAAGTGCTGACAGGTTTATTGGTCGGTTGATACAGACCAGAGACAGCTAAAGACCTTGTTGTGTCAGCAAGGCTTCATCATGGACACAAAGATGACTCTTTCCTAGGAAGCTTCCTTATTCCTAAAAACACTCAGACATGAACCATCTTAGCTGAGGAATCAACCTGAGACAACGAAGCAAAAACGTGGGAAAAGCCACCATAGGAAAAGAAGGACTGAATAACATGGAAAGTCACATTTTGATTGAAGTAGAAAGGAAGAGGATTGGAGAACAATAAGGCTGCACCATGTGGACAGCATTCATTAGAAAGGATAAGGAAATGAGGCACTGGAGCACATGTAGACCTCTTTAATCGCTAAGTGACCTCCCTGTGGGAAAGACCCTGGACCCACAGTGGTAGGGATTAGGGCTTCATAACATCGCAGTATCTCATTTTGCAGTACTATGCTGCTGTGCTGTACTCGCAGGTAGCCACTAGCATTATTCTTATAAGTTGGGAGGCTATAGGCTTAAACTGTCCATTCTTCATATGTTTTTTCCTGGAAGCTGTGTTTTATACTGGACACATCCAGACAGTATAATAGGACATGTCTGGGTTTACTCATTGTACTAATTGAAAAGAAGGATTAAGGAAGTAAGGGGAGGGAAAAAACTTCATCAAAATACATCTTTCCTTCGTTATTGACAGTCATCTCTGACTTCATGTTTCACTGGGCTATGAATATGAGGTTAGACAGGGGCCAAATTCCTGTGCATCAGTCACTCACTAATGTATTTTGTATACTGTGTTTTAGCTAGTGCTGGCCTTGACTCGGGCTCCAGGCTCTGATTCCGTGTCTCCATCATGCGGGCAGCACATGTAGCCTGGAGGTTCCTACCCAACATTCTAATGTTACCAAACATCAAACTTTAAATGAAGATTGTAGCACTGGAAAAGGTTTACATTAAGTCATTTAGAATGGGACTTTAATCAACATTGAATGACAGAATTGTCAGGTATGATTGTCCTGATCATTAAAGACACTTAATCCCACCCCTGTAAACGACAAAATCATGCCAGGGTAGGAGTGACTATTCGACAGATGTGCGTCTGTGTAATGTCTTGTGATCTTTGAGTTTGGTGTTTAAAACTCGATAGCAGCATTACGCATACCCAGCTTGGGGAAGACAATGAGGTACTCTGCGTTGCACTGAGGACAGGCCACGCGCGCTGTGCTGTTGCCCCGCTGCTTCTCGTCCACCCAGCGTTGCAGGCAGGTTTGGTGCACCCACTTGGTGGAGCCACGGCATCGGCACGGCCGCACCCACTCAGCAGTGCGGTCATCCTCATCTGTGGCAAAGCACACCCAGCAACTCCTGCACAACAGAGGGATTGAGAGAACAATGAGACGTGTATATTCTATCACACTTTCAATTCACCTGTCAAAGTGCTCCAGAGTGAGGACTGATTTGGCCGGTAATAGCAGCAGAAGACGACGTGTGCCCACGCAATTTAGGGCCTTCATTTTCTGTTGAACAACAAAACATTTTCAAGTTTATACCAGTAATTTTCTACTAGCAGGTGTTTGAAATGACCTAGACAACTCAATACTCATGGAGGAAAAATGAAAAAGCCTGTGAATCACTACCGGCATTTATCATGAATAAACCCTAGGTAATTGTAGCATTACACAGCCAGTTTGGGAGGAGAGGGAAAAGTACCTTCATGTGGGTGTGTTGGTATTTTGGCTCCTTTCCACATGCACATTACCTTGAAAAACCCAGTAGAACTTGACCTTAGTACTAACATTACAAACGGCATCATTCAAAGAAGTTTAGCAACGTTTGAATTTGTGAAATTTCTGAATGTTTTTGGAAAAGTTGCATTATCTGTCTTTATGTTGAACACAATTTGTTTCAGAATACGCCAAGAGTGAGAAAGCCGAGGTGTTATTCTGCTCTATCAGGAAAGCAAAGACACCTTACAAAACCAGAAAAAATGAGTCAATGGCTCAATTTTGTAGGCGTGATTGGAACACCAAAAAAAGAAACTACCGTTGCCACCTGGCTACTTATAAAACAAAGAAAAAGAGCAAAAGAGGGAGGGAGGCGGAAAAAAAAGACAGAATGAGAGCAAGAATCATTACAGAGCAGCACTGGAAGGACAGCCCAGCATTCTGCGTCAATGACTAAGCACAAGTTAAAAAATATCATTAGCTCAGCATCACAAAGTGAAAGAAAGAGAGGGGGGAAAATGAACATACAAAGAAAAGCCCATTAAGCTCATCAAGGCAGATTTGGCAAGCACTGTGGTCTATATAGAATAGAGGTCAAACATTAATCCAATGAAAAATAAAAACAATCCACCAAAAGAACCCCGAAAGCACAGCTATTTTCATTTTGTGAGGCACGGTTTCCAGCACGCTGAAGACAGGAACACATCCTGCACTCCGTGTACAGAGTAGTGACGAGCCACAAACTGGACAAGCCCTTGTGTCACACCCCAACCCAAATTCCCATGTTGCTCTGTTGTTGGGGACTTAGAGGTAAAGTCCATTGCTTACTATTTTCTTGCCTCTTTAGCCCTCTTATATCCACTAATCTACACATTACACAGTCATAACAATTAACATCCAATGTGTTAATTCCTTTTAAAATGCTTTCAATGGATGAGGTCTGAAAGCTTTAGGTAATAGACAAAGACAACAGAAAACAGTAATCCATACTCATGCTAACATGATTCATATCTAATCGTGCCCTGCCCATCTTCCACTGTCCTCGCACCCATGTTCCCTAACGGACAATAGGCTCATTAGAGTCGCTATGTCATCATAGTTTCGCTGTTGGTCACAGAGCATGACTGGATGGTTACCTCACCACTGACATTTTCAAAATTCAAATAAAATGCATTCCCATCTATTACTGTCTACCCATGCTTTTTTTTTTCTTTCTTTTTTTAAAACCTGATCAAGTTCCATACTCCAGTGGCTCTCATCCCTTTTGTATCTGGATTATCTGCAACTCATCCATAATTTTAAACCCCCTCTCTGTGGACTCCCTTCTAAATCATACAGTCTCTGTTTCTCAGCACAGGGACACGGGCTGCACTGAAATCTTTGGCTGCAATCTGCTACTGCTGGAAACGTGTGACATTTCTACCTCTGCTGCCACTCCTTGCATGTTCATATCTTTATCATGCACAATGACTAAAAAGAAGAAGAACACCACCACGGCACTGCTGCCAACTAAACAACTGTCAGTTTTGGGTTTTTTTGGGGCTCATGGCCTTTTCTTGTAGCCACTTTCTCTTTCAGCTTAGAAATTATAGTGTTACACTGCAATATCATACTGTTAAATGTAAGAGAGCACAAACACTTGATAAACGCTCACTGGTTTGTAGGCCAAGATCAAGTGTTTGTATGTGTGTACACACTCAATAAGGCTACCCTGGCACCACTACATGTGCGTTATTGATTGCTAGCAACAGGGTTTGTACCATAATGATAACCTGTCAGCAAACTGTGACCCTGATTCAATCCATCATGCGCCTGCGTTCCAAGAGCTGTTTCTTTCCACTCCCGCAGTGGCATTTACATTCCCATTTACTTACATTACACTGAACCTTGTGCATTTGGTATTTCATGGGTTCAGTGAAACAATGACTAATCTCCACTGTGTATACGTTCCTCACCTAAACAATAATTACTGGAGAGCGTGGGAGCAGAAAACATGAATCCATGTAAATGATGCGATATCTGCTGATAAGCAGTCAAGCAGACGCTATTTTGAGCTCTTGTATGGATGCAGCCCACATGACCCCAATTAAGAAGAAAGCATCCGATATGCAGAACACCTCGCTTAGTGATTCCACATCGCTGGATGGGCTTAAAAATAACAGCGTGACTGTGCATCACGTCTTAGAAATAAACAAAGCCTGAATGTCATGCAGATGTTGGAATGATTTCATCAGGGAAACTTTGACTTGTTGGATTTAATCCATTTTAAATCAGGTTAAAAGAATATAAAATCCAGCAGAGAGAAAACAAATGGCAGAAGTAAAACCTGCACCAAGAAATCCGCGAAAAAATGCATATACACTGCCTGGCCAAAAAAAAAAGGCGCTGTTTAGATTTTAATGGGCAAATACATAAGAGTCTATGAATGGATCATTATTAGAGTGATTATAATGTTTGTAGCATGTTATATGTTTGGCAACAGTTCTTTTAATCTTAAAAGATGAAGTGTGGAGCTTTTTAGTTCTTTAATAACCATGTATAAAGACGCATCATGGCCATATTCCAGGACGACACTGCCAAGATTCATCAGGGTTGAAATAGTGAAAGAATGGTTCAGAGGGCATGAAGAATCATTTTCACACATGAATTGGCTCCTCTGAGTCCTGACCTTAACCTCAGTGAAGTCTTTGGGATGTGCTGGAGGAGACTTTACAGAGTGCTCACCTCTTTCACTGTCAGTACAAGATCTTGACCAAAAACTGATGCACTGCTTGATGGAAAGAACATCACAGCATTCATTTCCATCGAGCGGTGCATCAGTTTTTGGTCAAGATATTAAAAAAAAAAAAAAAAAACCCTACACACTTCATCTTTTAAGATTAAAAGAACTGATGCCATACACATGCGCTTCATTTTAACTATAAGAGTGTCTCACTCTCAGGTCGTTCCTCAGCAGGGAGTCTCCTATCTCGCCATACTCTTCACCCATGCGGGGCTGAGGTTTCAAAAGCCTGCTACAGGATGTTAGTGGAGAGTCAGACATGCCGCAGCCCAATCGCATACTACTCCATTTATAATTCAAACCTTAGCCTTGCTATAAATAATGCAGGGCAAATCTCTGGTCCTCTGTCAGTACTGTCCGTCCCAGCGTGCGCTGCGGCAGGAGCACAGCCACAGCTCTCCATCTCACACGACCATTCTCTCAGGTGATTCTTTCCATCCAGTGCTTCTGAATTAAACATGAACGGCAGAGATGCTCAGATGACTTAGGAGAACAACCCTGAATCTTATCTGACAAACTATTAACCTCTAGTACTGCTGGGTCCAAAGGCCATGAGGTGACACCATGAGCTGACACTATGAGACCAAATAACAGGAGTCACTGAGCCATCATAAATACGTTCTGTAGAACATTAGATCATTAAGAGAAGCCGTAAATGCCGTAAAAGTTTCTCTCCAATGGGAAAATGAAGTCACCACTAAACAAGCAAAAATACCACTGATCATGTTGCCTGGGATCTGCATGTAGTCACTCTTCCTAACCGTAAAGCACCGGGGTTAACTGCGGTGACCAGACAAACAGCTCTCTAAGCAAACAAAGAAGAAGAAGGAAGGGGGAAAAAAAGCAAAACTTTTAACAGATACAGAGTGAGGAACAAAGAAAAGCTTCTTGTCCCTCAAGCTTCTCTTGTTCCTGTAACTTTGCCTGCCTCATGACGGCTGCTGATAGAGAAGAGCAGAAATGCAATCCACTCTGTGAAACGCAAACCTCTGTCCGACAACACACACACACACACACACACACACACACACACACACACACACACACACCATACAGAGGAAAGACATTTATTTCAAAACTCTTCGAGGCGGGGGTTCTCAAACTTTTTGTCCAGTGACCCCATTTTAAGGGCTCAAAATTCTCTCGGGTTCCGGTTCCCTTATAGCATTTCATGCAGTATTTTCATAAACATAAAGCCCATTTCACATCATGACTATCACGACAGCATGTGGGACACGGCACTGCTGCGGTCTGGTGTAAATGGGCTTAAGAGAAGCTCCAAATTGAATGAAGACTGATGAAATTTTAATAACAACAAAAATATGACAGTTTAAATTTTTTTTTATTAAATATTACATGCCTAGAACTACATTATAAATAATGCCTGGTATAAAGCTCCTGCGACCTCATCCGCATCTCGGTCTCTCGGTGAAACCCTATGGTTTTAGGATTTAGAACAAAGCAAACATCACCCCTTAATAAAGAAAGTATGGTCTAGACTGCCTCAAATCTGACAAACTGAAATCTTCCCTGGGTAATTCTTTGCCAGGAAAATGTCGTTTTCTGTTCCTGTTCCTTTCCTGGATTTCCTCTGGGCCCTTCAGTTTCGTGGGTTAACTGAATGGTTAGGTTCATGTTCAGAGAAAGAGTTTAGCAGGGAAGAACATTCCAGTTTCTCATGCTGAAAAACTCCATGGTTGTGTTACACTGGCTTTACACTATACAATTTTTGGCCAGATTTTGCGGCCACAGACAAAAATCAAATTCTAAAAAAATTCTTTGGTCATGCAACCTAATGCAACATGCTCATGAGCGGCTGACTTAGTACCACTGTAAGTCCTGGCAATGTCTAGTTTATTTATTTATTCATTTTTTTATTAAAAATGCAAGACCGCTGTTGACCGGAGCGGAGGACAACATATGATTATGCGAAACTCATGTGACAGCTACAGCTACGACAGTGGCAATGGTGAAACCTAAACAAAACATGCCAATGAACAGGAAAAATATCCTTATCATGCCGTCCTCACTTTAAAGAATGTTTCCATTTATGCAAAATGTTCTGCATGCCCAGTTGATAATGACTGCTGATGAATGCAATCAGTTTCTTTAAGCACAAGTTTATCATTTCTCCTAGAAGTAGAAGAAGTATATTAGACTGTACTTCTTCAGCACCGAATTACCAATCGCTCAGCCTGAACATTGGTGAAGGTGAACCTGAAGGTCGTGGGTTCGAGTCTCAGGTCGGCAGGGATTGTAGGGGGGGCTGACCAGCGCTCTCTTCCACCCTCAATACCACGACTGAGGTGAGTTCCTTGAGCAAGGCACCAACTGCTCCTTGGGCGCCGCAGCAAAAAAAGGCTGCCCACTGCTTCGGGTGTGGATGTGCGTGTGTGTGTGTGTGTGTGTGTGTGCACTAGGATGGGTTAAATGCAGAGCACAAATTCCAAGTACGGGTCACCATACTTGGCCACAAGTCACTTCACTTCACATTTTACTAAGATTTCGGGATTATCTTGTACAGTACGACAAGTAATAATCTTAAAAGTCAGCTGTAATAGCACAGTCTAACACAGACATCAGATTTAACATCACATACATTTCACAGTTCAGCTGCATTCTCTTATCTGGTAATCCTTTATCAGTAAAGGAAGAAAAAAAAATAAACAACCCACACACAGGCAATATTGTGTAGCTGGACAAGTAGCCTGTGATACAATATGGCTTGCCTCAGGATAATGCACTTAGATTTAAAAAAAAAAAAATAATGAATCCACACACAAAAGAAACTGCCCCTTTAGCCCAGTCTTCATCGCATTACACTTAAAGCCAGTGCCACTGTCCTAAATCAGAAACTACAACTTTAATAACTGTGGGAACTTATTCCTCTCTGTAGAAGCTCAAACAGCACGACAGATAACAGACCTGTCCTCCAGTTTCCACTCACGCCAAATTACAGCCTGAAAAGTATGATCTAAAGACCAGCTGAACAACTAAACCTCTAACTTCTCCTCATATCAATACGGGCCTGAAAGCTAAGCCTTTATCTGTTTCGACACAAGCCGAGAGTCAAGTCTTTGAGTCGCAGCAAAGGGCAACATCTCTCCCCACTGTGGATCTGAGCCTGGCTTTACTGCAGCAGATCAGCACATAGTGTTCTCCCCAAGAGCTGGATCTGTTACAACACAATTACAGCGAAAATGGAAACGGGAGGAAGGAGAAGAGAAAGTTAATGCTCTCCTGTGTTCAAAGCAGCAATGAAGAATTGCCTTAAGTACCGTTTTATACTGGAAATGTTCAAGTTTATTAGATTCATTAAAAGATCATTGCATGACACACAAGTGCATGAATTAAGATGTTTTGTACGCAGGTAAACCCACCTCAAATCAGGTTCTGAAAAAAGGCTCCTGACTCAGATTTGCTTCATACTTTCTGGATACAATGACACTACTTATTTTACTGTAAAAACAATTTCTAGAAAAAAAGCTACAAAGTTCCATAAGTCATTATTTTGCATACTACTGGCACTGACTCGATTGGACAAGCGGCATTTCAATAGTGTTGATATTTAGTAAAGCCCCACGGGGACTCTTCTTACTTACCATCACTCCGCTTGCCTGTGTTCACCACGTAAAACTCCAAATCTAGCAACAGTCCCACTAGAGTTAGCGAACATGGCAAACAATAGCCTTTTATTGAAGACAACTTCTGAGATGAAGCTGAAAAGGAAGAAGTCAAGTCAATTTCCCCGGAATGTACGGGAATGTCCAAATCGTTGTGAGCTAGCTAGCCAGCTAGCCAACAGGCTATTAGTGAGTGTGCCTTCTTCATGAGCTATTTCCATTCGGGGAGCAAACAAATTATTTGGCCATGCTGTGCCTGAAATGTCAGTTACTTGATATTAATGTTTTTGACTTCTAAAATAGAAAGTCCAGAGCTGCATAACTGCCAATTAATGGCTTGCTGAAAATTTGTTCAGGCTTTGGCGCAACTAAAGGACATCAGACCTTTCAATGTTATAGTGCTTTTTTTTGCAAATAGGTGTGTGTGTGAAAGAACACACACTCTGATTCATCAGGTAATGATAATAATAATAATAATAATAATAATAATAATAATAATAAACATCATTCCATGTCTATATTTCAAATGCATATTGTCCATATATGGCAAGGTCTACCATAAAAGGAATTATATCATTTGAAAGAGCATATTTTAATTATCAAATGCACAAAACCTGAAGCTAGTATCTTGAACTGAACTATATTTATTAAGGTATCAAATACACCAAGTTTTACTACAAATGATGTGTATTATGTCTAAATAGTTCATTTGTCTTTATTCTAATATACTATTCGGCAAAGCCCAGTTCTATAATTTAAATAAACTAGAGCAGTAGGAAAATAAAAACTGTTAAAAATAATAATAAATAAAATTTATTCAAATTTCTCTTCAACAAGGTGTTTCAGCCTGCAGACCCTCCACACACAGGATGCTATCTGCACTATTGTGTGTAAGCTCTAGAGACAGCTACGTGTGATATTCCCAGGAGATCTGCAGTTTCTGAAGTACTCTAACCAGCCATTGGGCACCAACAACACACTTTTCCCCATTCTGATATTTGATGGGAACGTGAACTGAAGCTCCTGACCTGTATCTGCATGGTTTTCTGCATTGTGCTGCTGCCACGTGTGTGGCTGATTGGATAACTGCATAAATGTGCAGTTGCACAAGTGTTTCTAATAAAGTGGACAGTGAAGGTATATACGAGATATTTTTGGCCATATAGTATACACCTGAGAAGAAAAGAAAATTGAGAGCTGCAATATTTGCAGGTATTTCGTTAATTTACTCGTTTGATGAATTTCCTCACTGGTTCCATATTTGTCTATTTGTGAGAGTAAATCTTATTTTGGAAATTGTGAATCAATTCAAACAGTTATTTTTTTCTAAACTGATCCGATACAGACAACTGCAACAAACATGAAACAGATTTTAACATGCTTACTTACATATAAATTTCTTTCACCGTCCTGAAAGGAACTCTCGACACTACGACCTTTTTATTTCGCACCACGAACTCACAGTACTCTTTTATAGCACTAAACCATCTGATACCTGTTTTAACTTCAGCTTTTCAGAGGGCCTATTCAGGGTTTTTCCTCCACTGAGAATTCAAAAGTGACTGCCTCTCTCAAGCTGTGTATCAAGCAGGCTTGCAGTAGTGTTGGGTGATTTCCCTGCTTAAAGACACTTGACTCAACTCAGCAGGTAATTAGCAGGTTGTGCGAGTGCCTTTGAGGAAAAACACCAAAGAACTCTGGTCCTTTATGAGCGGATTTGCTTACCCCTGAATGACAGCAACAAAAACCTCAAGAGCTTTAGCTTTAACCTACGTCAAGTACTTTATTCCCCCATAGCCAGGAAAGCGAGTGCATTTATTACACTACACATTATCACATTATCACAGCAAACCAGATGAGGGACCAGGGGTTCATAACAGAATAATGTTGCCCGTCTTCTGCATCACGCCTTTAGGCGTATCATACAGTGAGAGCGGCCATCAACAACAGGGGAGCCTTATGGGAGCCACACTTTTTGTGCCAAAGCATATCAGAAACATTTCAAGAAAAGAGTTTCCTAAATTACATCCTAATTGCTTTTTTAATTCAACACGTCATTAGTCATGTTTTCCCTTTGCCACCTTTAATTTATTTCGAGCCAGGAAAACTGTGCCATTTATAAATACCCATTCTCAAGTCTCAGATCAGGTGGCAAGAACTGAGAACCACAGCCTCTAAAATAAGCACTGTACCTTCTGACTCTCTCTGTGTGTGTGTGTGTGTGTGTGTGTGTGTGTGTGTGTGTGTGGGGTGGGGGGGTTCCCACTGGAGAATGATTCTACTTTCTATTGTGACACTAAACCTCATTACAATCAGCATTGTTACTGAGAAGAGCAATCTCACTCTGGCATTCAAAATTAAGGTCCCAGACCTCTAGATTACCATTAACATTTCAGTATGCGCAGGATATAACCCTACGGGTCTATTAGATAGCATCTGCAGGCCAGAAAAATGATCCTGCTCACCTTTTTTCTTTGTCCAACTGCAACCAAGTTACACTACACAGACAGAGGCGCTACAACCGATGGGTCTCTGGAACAAATATCCCTAAGGAACAGGAGCTCATCTTTATATACATTATGATGCCATCTCAAGAAATCTTTTAAATCTGAGAATGTTCTCAGAGCTGAGCAGTCCCTTTCCCTAGAGCTCAACAGTGGAGCTTTGTCAGTCGTGGGACTTGAACTCACAACCTATAAATAGAACCACTTCTTATTCTTATCCTGCATCGCTAAAGGACCTAATCAAAAGGGCTTCCCTAAATCTCTGGCTCTCTCAGGCAAACCACAAGCATTTATATCTGAAGGCTGCTCCTGAACTTGACCTGGGCAACTATGCAGCTGGCTTTGTAAACTTCTTAACGCGTTTTGCATATTTGAAGAACTTGCAAAACAACAACAACAACAAAAAAAAAGGATAGCAACCCAAATTCCTTTAGCCATCTGCTGGGTGTGAACATCCACATGAAATTCTTAACATCACGTGAATCATTTTTCATCACGTGAATAAACCCCCTGCAGAAGCTTAAACGAATCACATACAGAAAGCACGTATCCAGGAAGCACCAGACATGTCATTACGTATGCCGCTGATGTTTTGCTATTTTTTGTACAAGTTCATTTAGATGTAGGTCTTAAAGAGGTATTCAAGTCACCTCAACAAAGGCTTCTCTCACACAGCCGAAGTCACAGGACTGTGGGAACCTGGTGGATGTTCGACACAAGGGTGCTTCATAATCCTAAGTGACATCACAGGAAACAACCATATTTCCCTTTCTAGTCAATTACTATTACTTAATATAACTGAAATGGTTTCTATGGTCTTGTGCTCCATTGTACTGTAGAGCTACTTCCTTCTTTAAAGCAGGCTCAAATTCTCCATTATTATTCTCAGCTAAACACAGCTGTTCTTCAGTTCATCACTAAACAGCATCCTATTATTAATAATGAGAACCGATACACACGCTTCATCATCTCGTCATATATGAATTATCGAAAAGTCGGTTTTCTCTTTTTCTTGTTGTTAAGACTGGATTTTTATACCTTATGATGAAGTGTCAAATCTAACACCTGACAATAATGTTAATGGTGAAGATCATTAGAAAGTGATTAAATATACTTTTTGCTCTCCTGCTCCGGTCAGCACTCAAAGGTGCTCAAACACTCTGAACAGCCAAAGATCAACTGTGAAAATGTCGGCCATGTGGACAATAAACAACTGATTTGTGAAACAATTATATGGCAAATGTACATTTTCCTCCTCTTTTCTACAGATTACTGCAGAATCACCTAAAAATCCACCATCCAGCTGAGTTTTTGGCATTGGCGCTGCCTGCAAGCAGTTCCAGACCACACAGCTGGTTATTATGCCTTTCTGTATTCCCCTTACAGCTGAAATAGAACCACTGTTTTTTTCTTCTTCAATTCATCACCAATCTATACTTTGATCATCTTCAAAAATGCTCATTGTAATAAATGGGCTTATCAAAATCAGTTATAACCTTTGTTTGATCATTTCCCACAGACGAATGACGATAAAATTATACATTCGTTTTGTTTCTTGGTCCAAATTAAATTTCTACTTACATCCACAGTCAAAACAAACAGAACCCCTTGATAGAGGGCCATCGAATGAACACAGCCACTGCTCTCTTCATGGAGCTGTCTGCTGAATGGTGTTTAGCTAACAGGCAAACGAGGTTTGCGACAACTGACGTTAGTATAGGAATCAGAGACAGACTCCTACTAGAATGATGGATATCAAGTTGGATGATTTTTAATGTCTGTTGGGAAATGTGTTGTCTGCAGCAATACATTTCCTTTTAGCCTATTTTGTATGTTATATGAAACTTAATAACCTGCTGTCTGACTTCAGAACAGGACAACAAAACATCTTGCTGCAGCTTAGCATCCCTTGTCCTTTTCGCCAAACAGTTAAACGGTACTTACAGAAGAGAGTATTTTGTACCTACCCCGAATTTAATTCTTTCACGACAAATAGTCCCGCTGAAACGATCACAAAGAAATCAATAAGTATTCACCACAGACCACATGCACATGTAGTTTATACAAATTTACATTTTATAATGCACCTAGTAACAGCTAATATGTCAGATTTATTTACAGCCATAACTTTATTATTGCAAGCATTACTGACCATGTTAATGGGCAATTCATTAAAAAAAAACAACAACTACATGCTAATTCCAGTGACTAGCAGGTTCCACCCACTTGTAACCAGCTTCAACTGTTTTCTGCTGTGATGATGTAACGTTTACACAACACAGGTTATGTATGTCTTCTTTCCCTCCTCTCAGCAAATACCAAAGCCAGAGGCAAACAAGCCTAAAGCAAACAAACCTAAGGCAAACTCGACTATACTGCTCAGGCTAAGCAGACATTCTTAAAAATAATGTACACCAAAATACAATAACTAACCTAACTAACCCTAGTTTCTCTATCTGTCAGTAGTGGTACTCTTGGGCTTGTATGAACTGCTCTGTAAGTCTGGCTCCCGTGCAGATCCAAACCTGCGGCACCTTGTGGGATGGGGGGTTATGAGACTTTCATTTGCAGTCACATAAGCAAATCTCAACTTGGATATTTGGCTACATTTGACTTGGAGAGACAGCTGTGCTCTCCTGAGCAGCCCAACACCCAAAACCCGCACACACGACCCCATGGGAATGTCACAAGACGCACTACATATCACGTTCCACCTGCAAAGCCAAAAGGAACGTAAATTGGTCCGTCATAAGAATTCGCATCACGCTATGCTAAGGAGAAAAAGCTTCAATCACCTTCTACTTGAAGATTTCTTGAATGAATCAGAGTTTTATGCGATTTATTTATCGGTGCTCCAACATTATCCCTGTGCAGCCAGTCTTATTCACTTTCCAACAATGTGCCTGGACATGAAAAGCTAGATGCTAAATAAAATCAGGGTTCATTTTAAACAGTATACAGAGCTTTGACTGTTCTAGCTCTTTATTCTTCTTGTGTTTGTTTGGATCTTATTTATAGCAGGATGAAACTGGCTGGTTTCTCAGGGCTGTTACAGACACACCTGGGCATGAATAACATCCTGTTCTTTTCTTCTATCCTGTATGCTTTAGAGGCTGAAGTAGCCTCTCGATGACTCGATGAACGTGCATGGTTAAGTAATTTAGAGTAATATTTGCAGTGATATTTGTCATAAACGCTATTGTGTATATTGGTCTTGTTCCAGGTTAGTACTCCTAACCAACGGAACATCTAAAATGACTTTAATATTTAAACAGCACATGGTGCAATTTCCATTTAAGCAAAACCTTTATCTAACCTTTATCTAATTCTAAATGTTTTAAAATATTTCCGGTTAATTTTCTAGACTGGAACCAGGCTGCTTAAAGAAAAAAAGTCTTTTCCTGTATCTGCAAACAAAATGCAATTCTGGTATAATAAAGAATGTGCGCGGACAGAAAGCGAAACTACTATAAACAGCCAACAGCTATCTAAATAAAAGAAAATGAAAGACAGTAAGTGAGGCGAGCTGCTGTGAAAGGTCAGAGAGGATTCAAGCGTGGCTCTCACTTTTCTGAAAGTGAAAGACTGCATTGCAGAGGAAAGCAGCTGGGGGTGGCAGGCCTTGATAAAAGCTCTTCTCAGCCTTCTGCCCTAAGCTGATATCGTCCATCTCACATGAACCTCTCACTCACAGCCTATGACATACAGCACCACGCTGTTATCTGTTGCTGCACGTGGCAGGGGTTAGCTACGAGGCAGTACAGCTAGAACTGCACTGGAGCAAGGGCAGAGAGGATTAGCTGACATGTTATTTAATACAGAAAACCGTATAATCAATATGGTGAGGTCTTAGATTAGGAGATGTTTGTTTAACCTTTATAGAAGGAGTCTTTGTAAAGGTCAGCAAATTTTCAGGCACAGGACAGTCTTCAGGCCAGAGGAGGTTATGTTTTCTCAGTAACATGACGAGCTGCATTTTTTTGTTTGTTTGTGTTGTTAACGTTGAAAGAGAGAAATAAAGAGAGGCTGGCATGGGGACGACTTTCATGAGTATTTTTACAGGCCTTATTCTTACCCACCTGACTCCGACCCACTTTCACCCGAGTTTTAAACACATGAAGCACAGAAAAACATGCTGAGGTCTCTAGCTGACCTGTTAGTGTGCTAGCTAACACACGTCAGAGGATAAATATACACTGATCTGTTCCAGTCAAATGCAAAGGATGGCAGAAAACAGAGAGATCTTTTCTCCTCTCTCACTCCCCTGTTCAAATTTACAGCATTTGGCAGACGTCCTCATGCAGAACAATCTTAAATACTTTGTGGTCTCTGTTTAATTATAGTTTTATATTAGAGATATATTAGAGAGATATTAGAGAGTCTCTCTGTCCCCTGATTGGCTGCCAGCTCTTACCTGGCATCTTAGTAGGTGGACTTCTTTCGTGCATAGAGCTGGTGAGACACATCTGAGCTGGGACATGATGCATGCATAAGAAAATCCCAGAAAAGATCAGGTAAGCACTGAATGCAAATTACTGTGAAGACCATTACAGAGTGACTCTCAGGAACATTATGCTCAGGAACATTATGCTCAGGAACACAGTGCTCCCCCCCCTCCACTGTTAACCAAAAAAAAAATCCTGTGAACGAGACCTTTAAGTCAAGGTGAGACGCATGGGCTGGATATTCATTTGACACAAACGATTATCCAAAGTATACCATGACAGTAAAACTGAGGACAGAAGGAAATGTCTTTTTATTCTCTGCCAATCACAACTAAACTAATCTCATGGATTTGGTTTCTTTCAAAAGCAGATGTGAGACAGCACAAACCACAAATGATTTAAAAGGGGGGAAAAAAGAAGAGCGAGAGAGAGAGACTCTCGTGCTATGAACAAATTAAACACTGCGGCAGCACAATCATAGCTTTCCAAGTGGAACAGCAAACTTGGCTGCTTATGCATTAGGTCCAGTCATCAGGTTAGCTATTTAGTTTGTTTTACAGAGCACGGA
>CM074947.1:9727298-9747687 GCA_037577455.1 Pangasius macronema
GAAGACGCACAGCAAATCGATAACTCGCTGCTGCAACATGACCGGAGTCACAGCCGATGCCAAAAGCCTGCTAAATTTAAACAACCCAAGATGACAAACAAGAAATCAGAGCATTGGCTAACGATGCGGCTGCAGGGTGGCTAAGGTGGAGATGCATTTTAACCTGTCCACTTACTATCAAATGGTTACTACCATTCACGCCTATGGAAATAGGGACAGACATTCATCCTCAGAACTAAAACGGGTAAAACGTTCATGCCCTAGAAGACTGGAGTATGACACACACTGATATGCTTCTGACTCTAGTTCAATTTAAATATGGAAACTAATCTGCAACCCATAAGAGGTGCATACTATTTAAATATTTTATACCTTAATGGCACTGATTACGAGGCAGGCTTATCTAGACTAAGGATGCACCACTGTTAATGTGCTAGCTTAATAAACATACTAGGTCTACATTTAAACAGGCTTGAACCAATAAACAATGCTAGAAATGGACAACCCTCTCACTTCTGCAGCCATAGCCTAGTTTTACTGTTGTAAACTTTCAGTGAGTGAGATTTATCAACTCGCTGTGCTGCTGGCCTAACCTCAGAAGGATTGTGTCCCAGACCTAAAGGGTTATACTGTACATCCAGCAGATGCCATTATTTATCTTCCAGGGCTTTAAACGCTGCAGGGTGTGTTTCACGCTGCATTCGGGTCACCTCGGAGGCGGAAAGTCCGAACGTAAAATTATGTCGTTCTCGACCTCGGTGTGTTCGAGCTACAAAGTGGGAAAAAAACCCTAGATGCTTCCATGTTCTTCTTTTGTTAGCAACAAGCTAGCCAGTTAACTGTAATGAGTGATGTACACTACATGGCCAAAAGTACGTGGACAGCTGACCATCACCCAAATACGTGCTATTTGAACATCCTGTTTCAGATTTAGTCCTCGCTTTGCTGGGAAAGCTTTCCACTAGATTTCAGAGCACAGTGGTGAGGCTTTGCTCATGCAGCCACAAGAGCATTAGTGAGGTCAGTCGGTGTTTCAGTTCATCACAAAGGTGTTCAGTGGGGTTGATGTTGGGGCTTTCTGCAGGCCACTTGAGTCCATCCACTCCAACCTTTGTGTACAGTGACAGTGTCATGCTGGAACATGTTCGGACCCTGTAGTTCCAGTGAAGGGAAATTGTAATTAACCTTCTGTTAACTGTTGGCCCACATATGGGTGTGACGATCAGGGTGTCCACATACAAACACTCAGGTGGACCCTGTCTCAGTTTTAAGTCACTCTGGATAAAAGCATCAGCCAAATGAGGCAAATGTAAATGCAAACAGAATGATCTGTTGGACAAGGTTCATGTATTTAAATAAAAAAAAAAAAAAAAAAAGAGAGAGAGAGAGAGAGGCTGGTGAGGGGACAACTGTTTACTGCTATAGCGTAAGTGGTAACAAGAACTAGATTGTTTCATGAACGCTGCACAAAATTACACGTAACAATAAATGGTTAAAAAAGCATGTGTCATTCATTAATCGATTAAAAAAAAAAACACACACACACACACACAACTGTTGGAAGTTATAACAATGGCTGCATTATAAGAGGAATAAACCACTTCCTAGAGCACAGCCCAAAGTGTTTTATACCTTACTGAAATTGCCCCACAGCCTACATCAACAGCAGGTAGTGGTGTTGAGATGCCCTTGTTTGATTGACGGAGGTAGGTGCCAGTAAGGGTGACCTTAAGCTGCTTTGCCTATAACATTAAACTATGTCTGAACTCAGTAGGCCGTGTCAACACTGTACAAGCTTAACAAACGGTAAAAACGTAACCATTAGTAATATTTGTGTGCTCTATATACAGCGCCTTTTTATCTCCTGTTGTGTGACAAACACATTTTCATAGCCCAGAAACGGCAGAAAGAAGAAATGTGTCCCTGAAGACTACAAACAGACTGACCTAGTCCATAAAAAAGCAATTTAAAAATAGTGGAACAGGTGTACCTTAAGGCAAAACAGGGGCAGGAGTTTTCTAGAAGAGCAGTTATATAAGCTGCAGAGTGCCCTGGAGGAGAGCTGGAAGTGAGGGACGCGGAAGGAAAAGCACAACAACCTAGATTTGTTCATGGACACTTTCAAGATCTTCCTCGTTTCGTTAAACGTTACTCCTATTAAACATTTCTTTCAGTAAAGCGCTTATCTGTCTGATCTCATGTGTGTTGTATTATTTTGCAGAAAAACTATAGAAAACAGTAGACAACATGCACATTCATGTTGTTTCATATGTAATTCAGAAAACTATTTCATTTTGCTTCCACTGTGGAAAAAACTTTAAGTGGAAATGTGTCCATCATGTCACAAGGAGGCATATAATTCTGATCAAGCTGCTGGATTCTGAAGATTATAACAAATATATAAAGATTTTGGATTAGCTACATACAGTTTAAAGCTTTGTGCATTTAACCCACACACAGTAGTGAACACACACACACAGTAGTGAACACACACACACAGTAGTGAACGAACACACACACACACACACACACACACACACACACACACGGAGCAGTGGGCAGCCTTTTTTGCTGCAGCACCCGGGGAGCAGCTCAAGGGTCTCACCTCAGCCGTAGTATTGAGGGTGGCAGAGAGCGCTGGTCATTCACTCCCCCCACCTACAATCCCTGCCGGACCCGAGACTCGAACCCACCACCTTCAGGTTGCAAGTCCGACTCTCTAACCATTAGGCCTGCTCCAGGAAGTGTAGGAAGGAGGACCACAACGATGCAGCTCATGTCTTGTAAGAGTATAATAACATTATAAACCGTATGTTCTGTTCACTACGTAGCAACACTGAGTCCCACTGCCCAGGCCATGTGCTTGTTTATGGAAATATAACCCCAACATTTATTTCAAAATCCCAAATCTGTGCATTTCCCCTTCCTCTCAGGTATGCATTAAACAAATACTATTGATGAAAACCTTCCGATCCTGATGGCCGATGTGTGAGCACAGGTTAGAAATACCGTCGAGTGAATAGGACATGTACAGTGTTTTGTGCATCATCCTACTGCTTTAGGTTTAGTAAACATTTATTGATTGTTTACACGTTTACGTTGCTTCGTTACACTCAGTAAAAAATGATCTTGACCTTACATCTGTAATCGACACATATTTGGTGGTTTATAAAAATGATTGTACATGATCATTAGATAAACCGAGCTGAGCACGTGTTAGAAAAACTCATTTTTGGTATAGATTTACTTTTTAGCTAAAAAAAAAAAATGTACAGACAAGTGTTAAATACGGCTCTCGCCGAATAACGACAGTTCGCATTCAGAGTGGGTTCTGAGGCGGAAAAAAAAGCAGAACTTATAAAACAAGAGGTCAATGTTTTTCCTGAGGTTTTAAAGATGACACCTGACAAAGTTATAACAGATATGTGAGGAAAAAAGGAGGCTCAGATATTACTCTGAGAAACAGCCAAAGGATCAAACTTGCACAACATCCAGCAAATGTGGAGCAATTCGGACGCCAACTTTTGAACTGATATCATTTTGATTGTTCTGCTTATTTTTATTACTTATTCTGCAAAACCTTGTCCTCAGTACATACAGCAGAGTGCAAAAGTTTGCACACCCTTTCAACCAAATATATTTTTTTTAAACCAAGACTTTTAATGGTAGTTTTTTTTTTTAACAGTTATTTATCCTCACAAATAAAACACTTTCACATGTTTTATAATTTATATAACTATAATGAACATCTGTAAAATCTTGCACAGTAAAGTTTTTGGTTAAATTAAATCTACCTCCCATTTTTGTCTGAAGGGTGTGCAAACTTTTGCACTCACCTGTATGCACTGACTGCGTATCCATTATGCCCAGTTAAACAAAATTCCAAGAATTATATGAAAATATATAATAAGATAAGGGTCATGTTATGGTGTTTAACTTAAAACACACACACACACACACACACACACGTAATGCATAAAAACCCATTAACACTGCTTTAGCTAACATGTTGCCGTAAACATGCTAGCTAACCATACAGCTAACATAAGCGTAACTTAGCTAAACAAACAGGTAACGTTAACTAAATTATTATTATTATTTTAATCTAATTGATATGGCTAATTCACATACCTGTCCAACATTTGTTGCATCGCAACGGCGGTCTCGTCTGCCATACCTTGTGCTCTGTGGCCTTCAAAATCACACAGGAATCGCTAGTTCTTACAAACTGTTTAGTAATTAGCGGAAGCTAAGCTAAAGCTATAAGCTAAGCTAAAGCCAGGCCTTCAGGAGAACGACAAGCCCGAGCCCACCTCGCTGCGCTGTAGCAGTTATGCTAGCTAACTAGCTGCGACAGAACACACAACACTAAGCTAAGCTATCACATAACACGCTAATAACTGGCACTAACGCTGCTTTTACGCCCACGGATAGCGTTCTCACACCACACCGCTAACACGTCGTCCGTTCTCGGCGTTTTCGCGTCAGCGTGACCGCTGGACTCCATTTACAGCTCCTGACTGCGCGCTAACCAGGGGACACACTGCGCATGCGCCAACAAATCATAACACTGGCGTGTGAGAGACGCACGGCGCACTAGGTGTTCTGGGATATGTAGTGTGAATTCATACTCTTCCCCTGTACATGTAGCTAAAACCTCAAGTTTGGGTTATCTTTTAACACAGAGAAAGCAGGCGGGCCCGAGCTGGAGGCTGCTTGGGAAAGAGAGGAAACATGAAGATACACGTATGGCTACAAAACACTTCGTATCGCGGTAAGAAACTCAGCGTGTTTTGGTGGCATGATTCACCAGTGAAGTGATCTATAGATTCACATATGCACATTCATCACTGATGTCTTCAATTCAGGAAGAGAGAAATGAGAATTCAGTGACGTTGTGCTAAAAATACAGTGCTCAGTACTCAATAATCTGCGTGTAAGAGGCTTTTGCGTGGTTTCATATCAGCAGAATGTGTTGAGAGTGAGTAATAATTTTGATAATTTTCCATTTCATGTTTTTTTTTTCCAGGATTGTACTATGTTCAGGTCAATAATGACTAAATGTTTGCTCCATTAGTAAACTAACCAGCATACTCACTAGATTTAAATGGATACACTGAATTGTAATCTATGTCATCATTTGTTTTCAAAAAATGCTAAAACGTTCTGCATTATGGCGATAATTCGGATGTGGCTATTAAGAGTCATTCTTTAATCCTCAGAACTATTTGAAGCCTCTATATTGCTGTGTTTACTCTCCTGGTTAAGTGACAAGGGGGGGATAAAACTACATTTCCCGTAAGCCTCCTGTGCGCCGTCCATGCGCCGCAGTCAATCAGCTGTTGAGGCAACTGCTGACTCGACCTCGCTGTAGAAAGGTAGCTGGTTTGTCATTATCCATAGCCAGACGAGGCACACAGAAATAGCCTTATTTACAGAATCCAAAAAAAGGTGAACGACAAGGTAAAGTCTGCTTCGTGTAGTTTACAAGCGCAGTAATAATAATAATAGTAGTAGTAATAATAATAATAATAAAAGCATGCATGGATGTGTAGCATATGTTTGTGGCTTGTTGTCAGTGCAGAGGAGGATTAGTGAAGCAGGATGCATGACTCTTTCCCCTTCCGATTGCCTCCACAGTAGTAGTATATGCGTGTCTCCTGAAACATATGGAGATGTAGAAGCTTTGACGCATAGGCCATGCACTTTTCTAGCTCAGAAGTGTGTGCGCGCGCGCGTGCGTGTGTGTGTGTGTGTGTGTGTGTGTGTGAGAGAGAGAGAGAGAGAGAGAGAGAGTGTGTGTGTGTGTGTGTGCGTGCGCGTGCCGGAGCCTATACTTTGCCCAGCTGCCAGGTGTATTGATCACTCAGTTGACCTTGACTGGGCAGTTCTTCTGCAGCAGGGTATATGCGAGGATTAACTGCGGCTGCCTCGTAGATACTCCGATTCCATGGCAAGGAATCATTTGTTGAAGTTAAAGAGCAACCTTTGCTTTTGAATATTTAAAGTCCACCCTGCTCTCAGAGGTGCAGCTTGCGTCTCTGGGGCTAGATCTAAAAATGTCGCATAGCGCACTTGGCCTACTTGAAGATCTTTTTACAGTCGTATTTTAATCTTTCACATTAATATCACCTAATAATCGATAGGGTACTTTCTATTTTGGCTTAGCCTGGTGCTTCAGGTTATTTTGGTCAGCCATCTGCTGCAGCAGTATCATATGAGACAAATTTAAACCCTTCATTATTTTCTCCCAGAAAAAAAAGGCTAATAAACTGTAGTGCATATCCTTGTCCCTGAGGTGATACCACAAGCGTACACCTTTTGTACATTTCGTATGTCTCTTTTACTTAGAAAGGTACATTTTATGTAAAAGGTTACAGTCCAGTTATGTATTTTAAATCATTTAAAATGATTCTTTATCCAGGTGAACAATACATATTAAGGGCACAGTTTAGTAGTTCCTGAGACAATGTTTGATCAAAACTGTACTGACTCTTATACACTATACATACTTACACTTACACACTATACATACTTACACTTACACACTATACATACTTACACTTATACACTATACATACTTACACTTATACACTATACATACTTACACAAGAGATGCTTTGGCCAGTGTCATGTCTGGCTGAAATTCAGATCTTGAAATTAATAAGCATACAGGGTAGCTGCAGATCTCTGCATTTAAATAAACCACAATCAAGTCATCTCTTGATTTTTAAAGTCAGGAACCTATGGGAATATGTTGAGCAAAATCAACAAAAACATGATGCGGCAGCTGAGACATTGCATATCCCCCCAAGGGTGAATATGTAGACCATATGTTATAAATAATAACTATGAAATTAAGCATATGTAGTTTTACTATCTTTATGGCCACCCTGTGGAATGACTAGCCATTTGTGGATGTTTTATGTTATATAACCAGGTGTTGTTTTTTTCTGCAACAAAGGCACAATCCAGGAAAATGATCAGTACTTTAAATGATTTACTGAGGTCATGTGTGAAGCTGTGTAATAATATGTCAGTAAAATTCTCACTGGTACGAAGTTAGAATACTATTTAAATAGATCCGATGGGTTTAGGGATTATAAATATTCTGTAAAATACTATTTTTAGGATAATATAGGCTACAGTTCTAGTAGTAGTAGTAGTAATAATAATACTAATAATAATAATAAAAAGCCGGTATGTGGTACAGGAGCACAATGTTGCGCGTCTCCTTTAACCTTGCTGAAGGACGCGGCTCTATTTATTGACGTATGCAAATTTCTAAAGAGGGGGCGGAGCTACGGGCAAAAAAACAGGAACAAGAATCACTTTCACATTGCAGTCTGGAGTTCCGGTGAGAGGAAAAAAGAGACGTGGCGAAAAAAAATCGGTGAATATCACTGCCTTCAAAGCTCTTTTCTGCTTTATTCACATTGGGAGCAGTCCCTGTGTGTGTGTGCGCGCACGCGTGTGTGTAGAGACTGGTTAAGGATAAACAGTTTGGGCTAAATGGGTGATTACGGGTTCGCCTTACAGTCGGCGCTCCTCAGCAGTAGCGGCGGCTATAACAGTCTCCCTCTCGCGTCGCTTTCAGCGTCCAAGCACCGTAGCAGTCCGACGAATGTGGTGTACGATATCCTCAATAATAACTCGTCTCTGTTTCTCCCCCTTGCAGCTCAGCAAACCATGCAGGATGATTTACTGATGGACAAAAGCAAAGCTCAGCCTCACCAGCAGCAGCAACAGCAGCAGCAGCAAGACCCAGCGAGCGTCGAGCCTCCTTCCACGCCGACTCCCTCACCGTCCGAGCCGGCGATCTCTGAGGACAGCAGCCCGTCGAGCGGGAGCAGCCAAGCGCCTTCGGTCCAAAGCAGCAAAGAGAAAGTAGCAATGGAGTCGCCGATCCTGCCGGGTCTGGGCTTCCCGGAGACCGGCGGCAACTCCTTGTCTCCGTCGTTCGCCAGCACTTGGTCATCGGGAACGGCGAACGCGGTGGACGATAGTTTTTTCCAAGGAATCCCTTCGGTGAACGGCACCATGCTTTTCCAGAACTTCCCGCACCACGTCAACCCGGTTTTCGGAGGCGGATTTTCGCCGCAGATCGGCTTGGCACAGTCACAGCAGCAGCAAGTACAGCAGCAGCAGCAACAGCAGAGGAGGTCTCCGGTCAGCCCCAACCAGGCTGCTTTTCCTCAGCGGAACGCGTACAGCCACCAGGCCGTGGTGAACAGCAAGGCCTCGCCGTCCTCGTCCTCCTCATCGTCGGCGTGGAGCGCTCAGCAGAGCGCCGTGTGGAGCTCCGGCTCCAACCCCTGGAGCGGGCTGCCGGCCGGCCGGGACCCGCGTAGAGCCGTCGGGGTCGGTGTAGGAGTCGGCCTGCCTTCGGCTCTTAACCCCATCTCTCCGATGAAGAAGCCCTACCCGACTAATGTCATCGCCCCGCCGAAGTTCCCCAGAGCCGCTCCGCTCACCCCAAAGCCCTGGCTGGAGGACAACGCCTTCAGGACGGACAACGGCAACAATATGTTACCTTTTCAGGTGAGGGATTTTATCATTGCTAGTATCTGTTGTGTTTATTTATATGTTAGAAACAGGCTGTTATTTAGTCATGTTTATGCTGTTGGACTGATCAGTTAGCCAGGTTTAACGTTCTGCTCCACTGGGCAGGATACAGAGGCGCACAGAGGCGCACACAGGAGGATGTGCTGCTCAGGCTGGAGCTCATAATGAGCTGATGCAGGGGCTGTTTCACTGCCAGGTCTGCTTACATCCTGCTGTTTCAGGTGGCAGCACTTAAAGAATGTTTCTTTATTAGTTTATACGTGTAATATGTGATCATTCCTATCGTGCTGATAAGGAAATGAGGGTTTTATAGAGTATGACCTTCAGAGCGATGTCTAAAACGACGGCACGGCTAACAACTGGCTAACCTTTATGCGAAGGTCAAATAACACACTCCTCTCTCTCACACACACACACACACACACACACACACACACACACACACACATGCGTATCATGACCATTAGCCACTGTGTCTCAGTGAAGGCCTGACACTTTCATGATGATGTCCTGAGCTCTATCCTCTCCAGCCCCAGTGCTCCTACATATTCGCACCTTTTTCAACATGAATTTGAATTCACGTCACGATGGCAAATCATTTTCACAAATACTGTCGTCTATCCGCCTTTTAACCCCGTTACACCCTTCATAACTTACTCTCTGTTTCATTTTATAAAGCTTTATTGAAGAAAAACTCAGCCTGTACTGGGTGAGTGTAAATGGTTAATTTCTCTCAGGCCCTTCTGCCAGCTCACTCAGGGGCGTTTAAAGGTACCAGCAAGTGAATTTGATTGGTGGATTATAAAGAGGGCGGGGAATACAGACCCCGCCCCCTGGTCATGTCAGAGCTGTTTGTCACTGCTGTCATGAATGGAAACATTGGGCCTCAGTGATCTGCCTGGCCCTGTTATTCTCGAATAAAGATAAATATAGATAAATCCATTTCTAGTTTGTGGCTTGTTCAACAAAAAAAACATTTTTCTCTTTCAGAGTGAAAACAACTTTTCAACTGTGTAGTTGTTTGTAAAGACAAAAGAGCATTTTGGTGGTTATACTGTGTACTGGAAAGTTTACTGTAAACTGCACAGCTCAAAAATAAAATGTTTCCAAAATTAATTTTTTCCATTAGTGTATATCTGAAGACCTGTAGACTCTCTTTTTTGTTGTTGTTTTAAACCTCCCTGTTGTGTTAGTGCTGTGTTGTGTATTTCTCCCATATATGGATTAGCCCCAGTGTAGCTGCACTTCTACACCAGAGGAAAAGGTCAGCACTGCGGCAGAGAGAAAACTGATGAGTCATGTAGGTGGTTATCCACCAAGCGACAGGTTCTGCCTTGTGTCTCCAGTGACGACTTGTGTGACTTGTGCCTTCATCACCAGTGGTGCATGGTTTGGTTGTTTTGGGCATGAGCTGAAGGGCACAACTGTTGTCAGTTGAACACAATCATGTTTAGAAAGCAAAAATATTTAAGTTGCACTTCTTAAGAACTGATACACTTGATAAAGTTAAACTGTGTCGTTTCTTCTCTCATCACGCTATCAGATCGTCTTGTGTGTATGGTGAAAGGACAGCCCGTGTTGGCTGAAACAGTAGCACTTATACTAGGACACAGCTCTTAACAAGATTCCATCTCGGCGCATCGGGCAACGCCTGAATGTACGCAGTCTTCAACTAATACACACTGAAGTGTCTCTTAGTTTAAATGTACAGTAACATGTTTATTTCCTCACTCACAAAACATTTATTGTCCTACTATTTACGCTTCCTAAAGATTATTCACATTGAATTATAACTGAATTCAGAAATGATTAACTCCTCTTGAGTGGTTGATTCTGATTTATATCGATTTGGGTTATGGGTCAAAATTGTCAGCAAAGTTGCGAAATTCACACTGTCCATTTAAAATGTATTTTTTTCAATCCTTAAAGAACCGTGAATCAGGGAGTGAGCTCATTTAGCAATGGCACGGTGTACCGAAAACTTCTAGGTTTCTAGGTCTTGGCATTTTTAATCATACGTAGAGATGTTCTTAGCCCAGTTAAGTAGTTTCATAAAAACATCTTAAACAGTTTATTTGTCTTTGATTGTGTCTAATGGAAAATTACTTTAATAGAAACAGTGAATTCATATCATGTTTTGGTAATGCATTAGACCTGGTTAGTAACACTCTTTCCTTGCTGTCCTAACTTGAACAAATCTAGACTCCTGTTTAAACAAAATGGATATTCTTTGCTTGAAGGCTTAAAATAATTGTTATTAATGAACCTCACCTTTTCTCTATTTCAGTCAGAGGTCATAGTAATCTGTTTATAGCAGTAGGCATGGCATTACAAAGTAGACTAATGGTAACACAAGGTCAAATGGGATGGTCCAGCAGTCTGGTGCGATGAAATGAGTCAAAAAAAAAAAAAAAAAGGCGAGGGGGGAGGGCAGCCAGAGAGCAGTTAGAATCACAAACCAGCTACTGGGCCAGATCCCATAACAGACAATCACCAAGCCTTATGGAGGTCACTTTCATGGAAATGTCTCCTCAACCCATTCCTTGAACTAGAACATGAAATGGAATTTCCACATAAACGCATAACAGCACGGCTTTGCAGATCTGTAGTCGCATAATATTACAACTAGCTGCCTTATTTGAGCCAATAAAGTATCTTCAAATTTGTAAACAGGAAGTGTTTTTACGGTACACATTAATTGTTTACTGTTAGCACATTACTGAAGAGAAAAAGTGGTTCTGTCTGTTAACTTGAAGATGTATTATCATTGACTTCAGGAGTATGATCAGATTGCTCCTTCCTCATATTTTAATCAGTATTCTTGGTTAAGGCATTTTTTTCACTGTCTTGTGGTGTAACACGTAGCCAGTTACTGCTTATCAAAAGACAGTCATAGCTAACATTTGCAGTCTTCATTTTTCTTTTAAATAGTATTACTTGCTCTAATAATGTGAAACATTTACGTAAGGAATCAGACATGATGGGGTGTGCTGTTACAGGAAAATTATTAGTAATGTGGGTTAATGCAAAGCCAATTGGTTATTTGATTATTAGTTGTTGGTTTTTTTTTCAAGTATAGCACACCCTGAAATCTTTTATTCACTCTAATTCCACAGCAATTTGCCAACAGTTAGAATTTTGAATTAATTAAAAGGACAGCACATGATACTTTTTCAGTTCATAGTTGCATTTAATGTTGTAGAATGTCCTTGAAACAAGTCCTATTATCACTTACTTTACAACAGCTATAAACAGTCGTTCCCTCATCAGCTTCTTTTTCTTTTCTTTTCTTTAAGTTAATAAGGCACAAAAAACACAGCTTATCATATCACCTGAGACTTCTGATATGTTGTCATCACAGAAATGATGTTTTTCTTTGTTAAAGAAGAGCACGTTTTATATTTTCTTAATGTTAGTCTCGGATTGTACGCCACACAAGTTGTTGCTGTAGACACGGTAATGAATTAGAATGAATGTGTTAATAAAGCCTTGCAGCTGATATTACTGTCAGGCCTGAAAATGAATCAACACTTTCTGAACAATCAGATTCGAAACTTCAACAGCGCCGTGGTGTAAGAGAGCAATATTCCACGACTGAATTTACGAAACGCTGATTAAGACAGCTTTGCTTTCACAGCTTTAAATGAAATTGTGGGAAATACCATTGTTTCAGCATCACTTGAGACCCCCAGTCACATGCTCACCTCAGCATGTACTGGAGTTTTGCATTCGGTGACGCTTATCTGATCTTCTGATGTCAAACCAGGCAGGATGACTATGTAAATGTGCTGGAACTGCCAGCAGCGTGTCTCTGTTTTGAGATGCAAATTTTTGAAGGGGTGTGAATACTTTGTTGTTAAAAGGCATGTGAATTTAAGCTACCTTTCATGTTTTTTTTTTTTCTCCCCATAGTCTGAAATTATCACCGAGCTGTCAGTTTGCCATGGGTCATGTGTGATTTTACTGCTTACGTGAGTGTTAAGATAATTTGAAATCCTTCCTCGAAATTGGCCTGAAAAAAAGGAAATGCTAGTCATTACGGGCCAAGAGAATGTGATCAGTTAATAATCCGTTTCCTGACACTGTGGCTGTGTGCAGCATGTGCTGGCAGGATGTGTGTATGTGTGTGTGTGTGTGCGTTGTAGCACCAGACTGAAGTGAGAAGCTCAGCGTTTTGAACACTCATGATTAGTACAAAGTGGGCAGATTCCTATCTGGGCTCAGAGAGGGGAAATAACACTGTTTGAATGGCTCTGTCAGTTACAGGACAATAGCCGTTGTGATGGGCAAACTGGGTTGCTGGGCAGGGAAGGCTTCAGCCAACTCTTTCTCTCTCTCGCTCACACACACACACTCACACACACACACACACACACTTTCATCACCGTTGTACCCAGTTTTGTACTCACTCGTCCATCCATGCCCTACAATTTCAGATTTGGATCTTCTTTCACTGCAGGTTAAGATTTAGTTCATGTGTTTGATGACAGTTGTGGATGAACTGATCTAACACTGGATATCAATATGGCCATTTCAGGCAAAATTACAATTCGAAGACATTATTTGAATAATATTCAAATATTTAAACTGCCGTCCAGATGCGCATGAAAAATGACNACAAAACATTAAGCGTTTCTCAGCTGTACTGTGTGGGTTAAATTGTACTGTGTTTCTCTTAAATTGAGATGTTCTTGTGATTATTAATTTTACCACAGCGCTGTTGAAAGGAAAAGAAAAAAAATCATTGTAGATAATAGATTTGATGAATATGGTATTATGAAAATCATTAATGTATTTTGTTTATCACTGCTGAAGACCTCTAGAACCTTATTTCATGCTAACATGCTAACAATGCTAGCAGTGAATTGCATGTAGCTTGTTAGAGGAGACATATGCCCTGAGGAAAAACTGCCCTAAATATCTCACAAGCAGTTTGTTCTTGTTCTTCCAGTGTTTTATGTCCATGAATTTCTCCTCAAAACAAAAAGAAAAAGGAAATTTGCATAATGTTTGTGTCCCCCGCCCCCCACTGGAGCTACATCGCTAATACTGCTAACGTGTAAAAAAAGAAGCTGGTTTAGCACTGCACAAACACACTTGCCTCATACTCAGACAAACTAGCTTCTGTAGTTTCATACACAATTATCTATAAAATAGACAAAAGCACAACTATGAACTTTAGCAGCCATCTTGAAGCCAGGATTTCTTTCTCAGCATGTAGTTTACTATCAGTGTGCGCTAGCATCAGACCGAAGCAGGAGGTTGATTTGTTCATTAGAAGAGACTCTGATGATATACTTCAAATTTGATTTGTATATTACATTTTTAATATAAATGTTAATATAATGGACTTAGTGTGCAGTTTTATGAGTCATGTACATATGGTAGCCTATTAGCTACTGAGCCAGAATGTGAGGCGATTTTCTGACATGAGGAGGTGAAGATTTAGCCATGCAGGTTACACAGTGTTAAACGGAAACTTTACTCGCCACTTACTTGTTAACTACATAAACATCACAGGTCCAGTGCCAAATTAACAAAGCAAACTTCTAACACAAAACATGTCGACTGATTTAAATACATTTGTCTATCGCTTTACCCATACATTTGGATATGATGGTTAGGTGTCTAGTCTTTGGCATAAAAATCGGGATGTTAATCTGCTCAGACATGTCATGACCAAGCACCAAATGTCACATGTTTCCTTGAAGGCATATTTGGTTTTGTGAGTTTAAGGCTTAAATGTCAGCACTGTTGCCAGTTATGACAGATGAGTGCTCGTTCTCGGTCTCATGCCCTCGGAGACAATTGATTTACGTTGCTCTTAACTCACTTCCCTTCATGTTCCCTCTTGAAAATACATATGGCTCCTTCAGAACCGGTTCTTGTGTGCTTCAGACATCTAGTCTTGTCCATTGTTTCCCCCAACATGACTGATGAATACTGATGTATTTGAGAATGAATGTGATTGACAGCAGCAAAGTTAAAATCAAACAGTAACACTAAACCGTTGCTTTTACTTTGCGAAGTCTAACCATCTCAATTTTCTGTCTTTCAGGACCGGAATCGGCCCTTTGATCCATTTAACTTGCAAACTTTGGAGAATTCCTTAATGGATATGATAAGGACTGACCACGACAAAGGTAAACACCACCCTGTCGGGGGCCCACCAATGACTATCGCTGATATTGTATGGAGGAATCATTTTGCAGGTTAGGAATATTCATACATCCATGCTTATTTTGCTTCTTTTTAAAGCTTCAGGCAGATCATCTCAGATTGACATGGTTTTGTTTCGCATTATATGATATGACTTTATTTTGTAAATTAACCATGACCTTACCTGCAAAATCAGCTATAAGTAGAAATATTTATATATGTTCAGCTTGTGTGTGTCCATCTGTCACAATTGGTTGCCTGTCGTTTTGTTAATTTCATCCAGTTTTAAATGATGCCCTTTCTTTTCACTGTGTTGATTGATGTGAGCTGATTATCAGTCTCGTGACTTATGGTGTGACGAATGCAGACAGAGGAAATAAAGTCTGTATGCGTCAATAGTACATAGAGGTCATGGATTGATGCATTCGTGTGTCTGTTTTCCCCAGGCTGAGACTGAGAGACCTGGAATTCATTGCAGCTTATAGGGAAAAATATTAGTGCAGAGGTTGCACCCCTTATCGTAGGAATGAAACGCATGGAGGTGTTCTTTTATAGGAAATAATCAATGACAGGGTGGTACGAGTCAGCCCGAGGTGAAGCCGAGTTACTGTTACTTCCCTAAAGATTGTGTAAGCAATATCACACAAGCAAGAGTGCAGTTATTCAGTATAACAGCATGATTGCGAGTTTGATATTGCTTTTATACAACAGTGTTATACGCAATAAATTAATATTGAGTAAGTGACATTTCGGACACAATATGGCCAAATGTTTTGTTTAGTTTTGCTAGTGGAAATACATCCCGAAGAAGCCACACTCACTTTATAGCTGGTTAGCTAACTCACAATGATTTGCACAAAGACGATATACACAGTGAAACTTCCCAATGCGGTTATACTATATATAAGCACTCTTGGAACACAGCTTGACCAATCACTTTAGTGGACTGGAACTAACTGCTGTATAATTTCCAATAACAGCACGTTCTGAAGTGTTTTGTTCTGCTTATACCACAGCAATTTGCCAACAATTACAATTTTTTTTATTTATTAATGAAAGAATCATGCTTATTATCCATTTATTGTTACATACATGTTATGGAACATTAGTTAGTTACTGTTGTTCCCACAACAGCCTCCCTTTTTCTCTCCTGAAGAATAAAAATTTTAATTTTTTTTTGTTAATGAGAACCGAGAAAGTACAAAATCTGTCCTGAAGATCCTCCTGTTGTGGAAAACTTGATGACTATAACACAGACTCCTTCCATAAATATTAGATAAATGTCACCTTACAGAAAACGGTTGTATGTTTTTCTTTGTTAACTATCAGATCTTCTTTCTGTTTATTAGCCTGTTAGCCTTAGATTATGTAGATCATCCACCATACAAGTCACTGTGGATGAGATTTTACTTTAGAAATGATAACATATATAAGAACGAGCACATTAATATAAACCTGTCGTTTGAATTACAGCAGGTTCTCGGGTCAGAGCTGTGTCGCTATAGAAACTTAATTAACACTGTGGTATAAACACTGATATTATACAGTCCCAGCAGTTGAAGCATCCAGACTAACTCGAAAATATGATTTGAAGTGCAACTGTGAATTAGCACTTGGTGAGGAAGAAAACCTTTTAGTTTGCTTTTCATGCAAATAAAAGGCAAAACTGTTGCGCGTGAAGCCAAATTCTTGAGCAAGCTGCTCTCACACATTTGAAGAGTGCTGTGTGAAACAACATGGGCATTCATGAGGCTCGTGATGTTCTTATTTCTGCTCTCTTGGCTCACTGAGCACTCTTGATGAAGTAAATTTTAAGCAAAATGTTTATCAAGAAAATGTTTGTCCTCAAGAACTTGCCTTGCAGCTGCAAGTCACGTCTCCCCTGTTGGGTGTTGACCCATCAGCGCTGTGTGCTGTGTGCATATATACACCGAGTTAACAGATTATTAGTTCCTAGATCAGCATATAAATAAACTTGGAACTTAGCTCATACATACAGTGGGGTCCAAAAGTCTGAGACTACGTTGAAAATCTGTGATTTAAAAAAAAATTTAGTTGGAAATAAACAAAGGTTTTAAAATTTTTTAATATTTAAAACAAAGATGTCTTGAATGTTTTGACATTCAAGATTCTGCACTATTTCTGGGTCCCTATTTAAATGTAAGCACGTGTGATATTGTCCATGTTAACTGTTTTGTGCAAAAGGTCAGATTTTCCTCATGCCTAATCTCTTCTACCGAAGCTTGTGTTTAGACGACACGCCAATGGATTCGATCTGAAATGGATCTTAAGGTTGTGGAGTCCATGCACACTGTCACTAAAGCAAAAAAGGGGGATGTACCAAATACTAAGAATCTCTGAAATTCATGTAAATTCATGTATTTCAAAGATTCTATTTTTCACTTATGTCGTTGTTGTCAATATTAAAATTTGTAATGAAAATTGTTTTATTAAATTAAAAAAGAATGCAAAATAGAAGGATTTTCACGAGTGCTCTCAGACCTTTGGACCCCACTGTACATGATGAGTGGGGCATTTTACTGGCATGGTTTGGTTCCACCTGTCCTCTTAAAGAGAAGAGTCACTTCAAATCAAAACAACGTTCTTTTGACTGATCACTATATCCTGTGATGAAGCATTTCTGATGGGAGTGGTCTGTTCCAGGATGACAATTCCCACATCCACAGATCACTCAGTGGATGACAGTGATGTAAATCATATGAGATGGCCTTCACAGTTAGCAGATCTCAACCCAGCTGAACACCTATCAGAAATTTTGGAGTGACGTTTTAGGCAATGCTGTCCGCCACCATCAAAACACCAACTGAGGGAATATATTTTGGAAAAGTTGTGTTCATTCTCCAGTACAGTTCCAGAAATTCTATTCCACGATGCATTGAAGCTGTTCTGGTGGCTTGGGGTGGCCCGTCTCCTCACCTTATGTTGGTTTTTCCACAGAGGCAGTCGGTGCACTATGAGCTTTGTTTCTGTTTCTTGGAGCTGTTTTTCCAGTCCTTCTAATGTGTTTGTGGCTGGTTTTACTGCTTAGGAGGACAGAGATTGACTTATTCTGAAGACTAAGCAAGGACGGCATTGCAGTGGCTTCTGAGATTCTGTAGCAGGACAGCTGTAGCTTTTAATATAAAGCTATATAAATAGCTTTTAAGAGCTATTCATTGTTTCTGGTTGCAAAATAGAGAAGTGTTGAAGCAATTCTCTTGATCTTTCCACTGGTTCCAATGAGGTTATTTACCAGAAATTGTGTTGGTGATGAGTTTGAAACGTAACACTACTTGTGCAATCAAGACTGTTTGCTGTAAGAGAGTCCTACCGATCCAAGATAGCCCTATGGTGTTACAGTATTTTTAGCTTCATGGGCATGAATAAGGCAACCAAATGAGTCTGAGATATGCTCAACTTGGCTTCACCTCCAGTTTTGTCCAAATTTGTCCAATTTCTGAAATGTCAGCAGTAACCAGGTATAAAAGTCTTAAAATGCATCTGATTTGTTGCGTCCTTGCAGATGCCTGAGTATATTTCTTTACTTCTCATGCGAGTAAACCATCATGGTGTCGTCCTGAGAGCAAAACAGGGACTTTAATGTCTATCAGGCTGTCCATAGTTTTCACTTTCTTATTCCTCTCACTCTTTTACTGCTCTGGATGGTCCCACATGCACACCCTAAAGATTTGCACTTCCCAAAAATAGGTTATGCCCAATACTCATCCTTTCTTCAGTGGATAATTTCACCTGGGGTCTGTAGACGTGTACCTAACAGCTGCTGCTGTAATCGTAAAAAAAAGACTGTCTTGTGCTTTTCCCAGTTCGCAGTATACCCATGCTGAACATCTTTTCAACACACTTAGTACTGTTTTCAATTTCTCTACATGAGTCTGTACTATGATTTATAATCCTGCTATCGAGCAGCACCCAGAAAAGAATGAGTTCCCTTTTGAGTCCGGTTCCTCTCATGGTTTCTTCCTCATGTTTTCTCAGGGACGTTTCCCTTGCCACTGTCGCCTCTGGCTTTCTCATTAGGTATCTATATCTGGATTTATGTAAAGCTGCTTTGGGACAATGTCTATTGTTAAAAGTACTATACAATTAAAATTGAATTGAAATTTCACGCCTCTTTGCACATAAAAAACCCCCACATGTTTAGAGTTGTAATTTCCCTGCAGGGGAAACTCCTCAGACTTCCCATTACCACCAACTGTCCATGTTTAGCAAGTGTCGCTGAAAGTATTTGTCACCTGCTGGTCATTAGTGAACAGGATGTATATAGGAAAGCAGCGTGAAAAGGCCATAAGAGGCAAAGGTCACATCTTTTTCAAGTGTGTAATCAAGAGTCATTTTTCTACTGTAATTAAACTTTCCTTTTTGTCTGTGGTGGTGCATGGGTTTGTGTTTGACAGATGCAATACAGAAAAATAATAAACAGAAATTTTAAACATGCAGCAAAATCACGGCAGTACAGCAAAATCACGGCAGTACAGCAGTGCTCTGGCATTGGTTAAAATTCAAAAGGTATAACTGGAGAGATGAATGCTCCACACTGGAGTTGTACCTGGTGTAAAATGGACAGCATTGTGGAGCAGTCGAGATGTGCTGTGTATTCAGTGTCGCTTCTGGTGTCAAATGGGCTTTAATCTGAAAACCTGAGGTACCTGATTTATGTCCACAGTTAATATCTGACCACCCGCTCCTGTCTCCTGTCACAAGAGGAAAAAAAATTATGCTCCAGAGACCTCTTTTTAGTTCCAACGCTCACCTCTAACTTGCACACCATGACAGTGCTGTTCTCTGCATAATACTTCTGCCAACTGTGGTTTCTCATCTATCTATCTATCTATCTATCTATATATATATATATATATATATATATATATATATATATATAAATGTGTGTGTGTGTGTGTGTGTGTATACACACAGTCCTGTGCAAAAGTCTTAAGCACCCTATTTTTTCTTTTTTTAGTACAAACTTTTGTTATAGATTTGTATTTTATGACTTCAGTACAGAAAATTTTTAGATTTCCAAACATTAGTTTTCCAGCACAAAATGAAATGTTACAGAAAAATGTTTGTACGTCAGTAAAGAAAGCAGCATATTACATAAGAGACACTTTTCAGACAAAATACATAATGAAGGCTGCTGGGTTTCACTGCAAAAATAAGAAGCGAGTGCAACAGTGAAAGTCTCCAGAAAAACTGAGGCTGGTTCTGCAAGATGCTCAGTAACACTTACAGCTCAGTTCCTTATAAAACTGCACACACTGTACCTGAGACTACTGTCTTTTTTTAAAGCGAAGGATCATCACACCAGATATTGACTTTGTTTCATTTATTACTGTTTACTGCTCATTATAGTGTTTTTTAAATTGTAGAAACATTTAATTTCATTATTTTTGAAGGCGTTTTTGCATGTGCCTAAGACTTTTGCACAGTACTGTGTGTATGCGTGCGCACACACACACACACACACAGGTGCTTGCCAGTTATTTTCATCCGTCATTCTAGTGACAGGGGTTGTGATTAGAAAAATAGAAAAACCTTTATATATATATATATATATATATATATATATAACCAAAAGTATTCGGTCACCCATCCAAATGATCAGAATCAAGTGTCCTAATCACTTGGCCTGGCCACAGGTGTATAA
>CM074947.1:9747787-9762368 GCA_037577455.1 Pangasius macronema
GCGAAATGCGAATACTTGGAATGTTTCCCCCGGTCTTAAGATTTTGTTCAGGAGTGTATATATATATATATATATATTTTTTTTTTTTTCTTCATTCTTTGGGATAATGAGCTTAACAAGTACCTGAACAGAATTTCAGTATTCACAGACTGGCTCCTTGGTTATTTGAATACCCATGCACACCTTTAGTCAAGAAGGATCTGTGTGCAGACCGGTGGGTGTTTTTTTTTTTTTTTTTTAAAACCAATCTATAACCTTAGCTCTGTGACAGCACTCAGATGTTTTCTACAGATACATATTAGCCATCTTGCGAGCATTATAATAAATATCATAAACACTTTTGATGAAATTCCCTGAGCATTGCTGCTAACATTAAAAGTAAAATCATAAACATTTTATGAATATGACTTCAGAATCCTGACAGACTAGGGCATTTTATAAAGAAGAGAAATGTCAGGTTAGCTCATGTTAGCTAGCTGGTCAAAGTTAGCAGTAGAATTAGAAGTATGTTATGCTTGTGACCTAAAACGTCTCTCAGGCTAGCTCAGTATCATGAGGATTAGGAACATTTTGTAAATAAGGCTTAAAACTGCTCTCAGAAATGCTGTCAGGTTAACTCATGTTCGCTAGTTGCCTAACAAAGTCAAAATCCTTAAAAGAAAAAAAAAACACCTTACAAAAAAAATTCTCTAAAACCATCACAGTACAGGTGTGCGTAAGAGCCCGATGAAAATCTTGAGCGGGTGATCAAATACGAAATTCGAGGGACAAATATAGGCCGTGGTGATTAACATGGGAGCGAACTGGACGTGGTGTGATCCTCGTGTGGTGCTGCGTGACTCTTTCACTCAGTCATCTTCATTAAATGCTTTATTCTGGTCAGCGTCACTGTGGTATAAATGATTTTGTTTATATTTTCAGGAAATAAAACCAACTGAAGTGCTGTGAGCAGGTACAAACAGCAAAAAAAAAAAAATGGAGAGAGAGGCTGTGATTGTCAAACGTGTCATTGACAAACATCCATTCTGTAATGCAAAGCCCGTATTGGTTCGTAAAGCCTGGAGAAAACTAAAATGAGTATTTTTAGCTTGTCTAGTCCTATGGGCCTTCAGCTGAAGTACCAAGAAGAACGAAGCCTCCTGTGTGAAGAGGTTTTGACTAAAAGAGGTGGTGGAGGGTGGGTTTGTTCTCACCCCCTCTTGTGATCAAGCTCTCATTCGTAAATGCACATTAATCTGATTGAAATGGAATGTGCGGGGATTTTCGTGTTCTGAATGGCAGAGTGGGTTGACGAGGAGGAGGAGAAGAGGGGTTAAAGAGGGGATTCCTGAACAAACATAGTCTCTTTCTTTGGTCAGCCCCCAAGAAGATCAGGCTTAAAGTCTCACTGCCGCCACAAACAGGGACGCACAGTCAAAAGTTTCTGCTACCAAACACAAAGATGCCTTGTATAGAGGCTCATGTGTTTACATGCACACAGCCTTGTGCTTTCACGCACAGTGACAACACGCTTGAACTTTCACACACACGCACACGCGTAAACACTCTCGCACAATCTCTCTCTTTCTCACACATGCTGGCCTCTCACATGATCCACCTTCTGCCCCCAGGGATAAAGAGTTTAACTGGAGCAGTTATTTCTCACTCAGGGCTTGCTTAGCAAATAAGCTCTGACTTGTTGAGTCCTTTATGAAATTCTTTAGGTTCTGAGCAGAGAATTTTCCCAATTAGTTGTTGACCACAGCAAGAGTGCGACTTACAAACACATTACCAATGAAACATTGAATGGAATTAATTTTCCAGTAATACAGGTTCATTAACATGCACTTGCCAAGATGATCACTTTCACTGACACCGTCATGTCATGACATTTTCGTTCAATTTTGCAGAGTAGACTAGTGTTTGGCCTTGGACTGAACTTGAAAATGTGTGGAAAGTGAACACACACCACTGAAAGGGTAATTTTTCCCCATTGTGGTGCTACATCAGAATAGGGAGGCTAAAACTACAGTGACCGCCAGAAGTGGTGCAGTAGATCAGCGATATATATATATAATATACATACACACATATATATCTTAAATAATCTGTGCTTCATGAAGGCGTCTCTTGATTGTAGATTTTGACAATGATACGCCTACCTTCTCCAGAGTTTTCTTGACTTCTGTTGATGTTGTGAAAGGATTATATTTCACCAAGGAAAGGATTCTGCGATCATCCTTTTTAGTTGTTTTTCGTGGTCTTCCAGGCCTTTTGATGTTGTTGAGCTCACCAGTGCATTCTTTATTTTTAAGAATGTACCCAACTGGCGATTTGGCCACACCTATGGTTTTTGCTATCTCTCTTATAGATTTATGTTGTTTTTTCAGCCTAGTCTCTTTCACTTGCATTGAGATCTCTTTGGACTTCATATTAGTAGCTCCAGTCGAACAGCTGCCAATGCCAACTCAATACCTAATATCAACTCCAGACCTTTTATCTGCTTCATTTGTCTTGAAGTAATGAGAGGATGGACTGCACCTGGTCAATTAACTTCTTGTCAGTCAATTGTCCAAATACCTTTTGAGCCCCTGAAAATGGAGGTACTTTGCTTNAAAATAAAGCTGAAAGTCTACACTTCAATCACATCTTGATTGTTTTATTTCAAATCCATTGTGGTGGTGTATAAAGGTAAAATCACAAAAACTCCATCATCATCCAAATACTTCAGTGTGTGTGCGTGTGTGTGTGTGTGTGTGTATCTGGCTGTGATGAGGAGGTGGGAGGGGCCAGGCTGTGAGGATGCATGCCTGGCACTGAGTTGGCTAATCAGTGGGAGAGAGGGATGAAGGAGTAGATGGAGACACCAAGGGGGAGAGAGGGATGCACGCATGTCTTGTGTTTGTTATGTATATGATTAAACGTTTATGTTTGTTATGCCTGTTGTTGAAGATTATTATTAGATTATAAGATTATATTGGTGCCGAAACCCGGGAGGGAGGCGGGTTCCAAATCTGGAACTGTATATGTTTTTGGACTATTTAGTCCAAGTGCTAATCAACCAAGTTGTTCATCTCTAGCATGTTCTCTGAGCCAAGCTGACCGTGTCTGCTGAAAGAGAAAGTAAAAGACACTGGGTGGGGTGTGTTCAGTTTGTTTTGCATTAAGCACAGCTGTCTAACTCTGCATGGTGTGTCCAGGTCGAAATGCCATTGACAGGATAACTCCGGGTCGCTAAAACTGTTCAGCTCGGTTCGAGAAAAGAAGCTTTTGTGAAAAATCTGGGGTAGTTTGACATTCAGCTGTGACCGTCATACATGAGCATTTGGATCAGTTTGTCCTGACCCTCAGGAGAAAGGTGTGTGTGTGTGTTTGTGTGTGTGTGTGTGTGTGTGTGTGTGTGTGTGTGTGTTAAAATGACCCTAGATAGTACTCTCCACCACCAGCATCAAAACACAAATTGAGGGAATATGTTTTGGAAGAATAGTGTTTATCCACACAGTTCCCAGAGATCTGCACTGTGTCCTTAATTAGTAAATTCAACAACAATTCCTACATCTAAGGAGTAACACACAACAGGCCGTTTTGTGATAGGAAAATAGTCCATACCATTACACCTCATGCTTTGTAACCATTTACTGTTACATGTATTGATATGGTATATCCATAAAACAATTTATCACTTGTGTCTTAACAGCTAGAAACAGTTAGTCCCTCACCAGCCTCTCTTATTTATTTATTTTAAAAAATATATAAGACCAAAAAACACAGCTTGTCATGTTGCTGAGAATGTGCAGAACTCCAGTGTTGGAAAACTTACTCACTATTACATAGTGCAGAATCCTTTCATAAATCTTCTAACAGAAAGCTTCATCATATCAGTATGTTTTTTTTAATAACCTGTTTTCTTAATCCAGTTATTATTATGCTTAGATTATGAGCATATTAATATAAATCTCTCATTGCTGCTGTCAGAGCTGCTGTTATGTAGGGAATAACACACGACAGACCATGCTGTTATACAAAAATAATGCATGCCAGAGGCGTGTGATGTGGCACACGCACAGGTGTGTTATTTCTGTATAACGGTACAGTCTGGAGTGTGTTATTGTGCTTACGCCACAGCCATTTGCGAAGTTTATCATTCATCATTTATGCGAAACGTTGCACATTATAACGGTTTATAGTTAGATTAAAGGATTACACGATAAACAGTCATTCCCTCACCAGTATTTCTCTCGCTTGCTTGATTCTCTCTCTCTCTCTCTCTCTCTCTCTCTCTCTCTCTCTCTCTCTCTCTCTCTCCAAAAATGAAGCTTGTTCTTTTTATAAGAAACCAGAAAGCATGAACTCTTCTGTTTTGAAGACTTTAAGATCATGAATATTAATGATACATCGTTCATGTTAGAGTCCGAACAGGCTTTTTTCCCCCAAAGCTGTGCTGTTATACACATCTAATGCACACCTTCTGACCAATCAGATTCGCGCATTCAACCATGCTGTGGTAAAATGTGGAAGGAGGATCATGAATATGATTTATAGAAATCTCTACATCATGTATTTCCAAAAAGTTTGAGAAATATGTATCAGTATATTTACATTAGACAACTAAAATTAGCACGTGATGGTAAACCTTCAAGTCTGATAACCACGCCCCCCACCCCAATATGTAAAAGTGGTGGTGTTAGCACGGTTGCATCATATACTGGAATGCTATACTATCTTCATTATAGAAAGCAGAAAAATGACACCAGAGTTCAGTTAATTTCTAGAATTTTCCCCTCATCAGTGTGTGGAACTTCAGTGAATTACATGAATCAGCCTTGGCCTTTCAGCAAGATTTAAGAACATCATTACGGCCCAGATGTAAGAACGAAGAACGGCCCTTTGCTTGCTGGCAGAAAACTGAGGAATAACAGCTGCACTTTAGAGATGAGTTGGAAAATCTGGAGAGTCAGTTGCTCCATTCCATTAGCACTGTTAATGTCATTCTCTGGCATGCTCTTGCCGGGTTTGGCATATCGTACCTTTCCGCTTGGTGTTTAAGTGACTTATGATTTTTCTTTGGTGAGTTAGTGATTGATTGCGAGAATTAATGACAGAAGTGTGGGCATCAGTGACCTAATTCAGAATTTGAGTAATAAATTAGAGCTGAGTGTGGTGCATACTAAGTAATGTTTATTGTTTTCCTGTATTGGCTAGGTTGCTATACAGCTGGAGTGTACCACATATTTACTAAGCAATAATTCATGGGTTTTAAGTTAATGGGAGTGTTTAGTCAATGTCTGACAGCATCACTGTAGTTCAGGTCACATTTAACATGTCACCCCTCCATTACAGGTTTGTCATCTCCCGACTCAGCAGGTTTGTTTGGGCTGGCTGCTTGTGCTACCGCAAGCGTCTCATATGGTTTACGTCCATGATTTGTAAAGGGATCTCACTTTTTGTGTGTGTATACATACATTTTATATATATGTATATATAACACACACATGCCCTTTCTAATGGACAAGTGTGTTTTCATGCTCAGTTAGCAAACAGAGGCATTAGCACTTGGTCCTCAAAGGTTATACATTAACTGTTGTTTCCACATCCAGGAATATTTTTGTTTTTGAAGGTCACTATTCCTGACTGGGCATTATGCAAAAGGAAAAAGGTTTATTTCTGTTGTAATCTGATCAAAGCCAAAAAAGGAAGAGGAAATATCGCTGACACCCCAGTGTTCAGTACATACCCAGATCTCTTTCAGGGAGATTTTGAGAATGTAAGAACTGAATGTATACTGAAACAGTGCCTGGTTTGCTCGTTGTGTTGATCCATTATCTGCAGTCTGGCATCCTGAGTTTATCAATAATGTTGATATTGGAAGGTTCTGGAACTGGGACCAACTTGTATACATTTGAGTGAAGTAGTATGCATCCTCCAGGGTTCTTTGTTGGGGGTGGTGGGGGGGGGGGGTGTCTACCTCTGTCTACCTCTAATAAAAAAAATCTAAATGTTTACTATGAATAAAGAATATGGAAGAGGAATTGCACAATGTAATCTACAATATCGTATTAGATTTAAAAACTGCCAAATCTTCATTCATGTAAGTAAGCAATAAAGCCTGATGTGTCATGTCGTTATGGGAAAATAATCAACGACAGGCTGGGGTGATGTGCCTTAACATGAAGCAGAGTTACTGTTACTACCCCAGTGTTGATTATTTTCCAAAAACGGCACATCCCGAAGTGTTTTATTCCTCTCTTACTACAGGAGTTTACCATTGCTATATTTTTAAATTAGAGAATGATACCTTGTACTTCTTATACATCTTATACATCCATGAAACAAGTTAGTTCCTGCTATCACTTACGTAGCAGCTATAAACATTAGGTCTCTCTCTCTCTCTCTCTTTCTCTCTCTCTATAGAAGTTAGTAAGAAAGAAAATCCTTTCATCAATATTAAATAAACATCTCACAGAACCTCACCGTATCAACAGTCGCATTGGCCATACAAGTCCCTGTGTAAGTTGTTCCTATAGAAATGATTATGTATTGGAATGAGTGCTTTAGTATAAACCTTGCAGCTGGGCCTACTGAGGGGCTATGCTGCTATAAAAAATTAATCAACACCTTCTGAGCATCAGAGCTCTGGTTTAAAAATAGAATAAAATAGCTAGTGTCTAGTTTAGTTTTGGACTTTCCACTCATCACTTGAGCTGTTGGCCTGCAGTGATTATCTCGGCCTCAGCCATTCAGCAGGGTTTAAGAACATCTTCATAATATCCTAGTGATAGACCAGTAGATGTGATGGCATCTGTTGAGAATCAGTTTCTCCGTGACATTAGAGCCATTACCGTGAGGCAATGCTGCTTGGGCCTGCTTACCCTGGACTTAACTACAGCCGTGTTGAAACAATAAGTAACATTACATTCAGTTTGCTGTTGATGCAACAATGGCTGTTCAGTGCTTCAGGCTTTATTGCAGTTACAATGACTGTAGTGTTCAGTAATGGTCGGCAAGCAGGCGTGTGGTAACAGAGGTTGTAGAAGGAATTTGTGTTCTCCAGAAAAAGGGTGGTGTTTGCTGTCAGGAGCATAGAAGAGATATTTTTATCTGGCAGGTGTTTGCCAGTTATTTTCATCCGTCATTCTTGTGACAGGGGTTGTGATAGAAAAATAGAAAAACTTTGTTCTGGAAATAACAATAACAGATGACTAAAGTCTGAAACTGCAGAAGACGGGGTAAAGACTATGTGTGTGTGTGTGTATGTGGTGCATATATATATGTACGTGTGTGTGTGTGTGTATGTATGTATGTGTGTGTATATATATATATATATATATATATAGTGTGTGTGTGTGTGTATATATACACACACATCTATAATGTTTAATGAAATGGCTTTGATAACTCAATTAAAAGTTTTGCATGCACACTGAAGATTATATTTATTACAGAATTCTTCACGTATCAAGAACTCGCCTCTGCCATTTAGTAGCTATATTACTGACCAAAGACCTTTATCCATTTTAAGACCATTTTTGGTTTCATTTTTTTTACTGCACAAAAAACCTGCCATTTTAACAGGAATGCGTAAACTTTTTATATCTATTGTATGATTTCCAGTAAAGTAAAACCTGCTGATCAAATGAGGATAGCTTAACTGGTATATTCTGAAGTCTGAAATCTAACCGTTAAAAAGGAAGTCTTTTCCCGTAAAACGTTTACATGGGTAGTGAAAACCAGACACTTCTGTGGTAAGGTGAAAATGGTCTTAACCAATTGATTATAAGAATGATGTTAATGCATTCAAAATTAATTACTTGTAGCCCATGGTCTAGTCCCTTTGTCAAATACCCTTATTTAGGTAATGGATTTTGTTTTTCCATATGAAATTAAAATTTAGTTGATTTATAGTTTTGATGACTATTTTTTGGGAATGGTTAACAAATATGCTGGGTAAATGCATCTTGCCAAGCTTTCCATCTTGGTCACATAGATACCTCTTTGTAACTAAAAGTTAAGCTTAGCTATACAAATGTTAATTTTATCCCATATGTAAAAATTTTGGCTGGTATTAGTGTCCTTGATAACATAAATGCAGGTACTGAAGTTTTAATAGGGGTCCAATAAATTGCTGATAAAGGACAATCATGTATGGCCATCAGTTCACATTTGTTCAAATTTAAGTATAATACTGAAGCTTTGGGGGGAAAACTGTTTAGTATTACTTTGGGAATTTGGTCAGCATTTATAAGAAACAAGAGTTCCCGGCTGGCTGATCACAATTTCATTTCAGCTGACGGTAAGTTTCACTACAACAAAATTCCCAATTTGAATGGCAAGTATATCAGCTGCATCTCAATGGCAAGCTAATATAAACAGAAATGGACTTATAGGGTGCCCCTGTTTTATTCCTTATTTATGTCAAATTGACTTGTTGTGCCCGTTGAATATGAATACACATATACCTTGAAATAGTCGAATGTAGCTAGTATTTCCTATTAAAAGATTACAATAAGCCAACTATAATAATATTATAATATTAAACCTATTTCTAGACATTCTGACTCCTATTTATAAAATGGCTGTTTGATGGTGACAAATTTAGGCCAATTACACAATGATCTATAAAAGGGGCAGCCATTACATAAGTCTAACAAAGCAACAGAGATAAGCAAAAAGCCAATCCTAGACATGCAGGAACCATTAGATTGCATGAAGAGCAATGAAGAGCGTCAATGTGTGAATATTGCCATAGGTCTACTAACTTAAAGGTGTTCCAGAGATTAGTGAGTACTGGGTTGTAATGATGGCTACTAAATATGAATGGGAACCGTTTTATTCATCACTGTCAATACAGTAACTTCCTCCTGAAATAACAACTTAAGTTGCCTACAATCTTCACATTTTCAATGGCCTTCATCTACTCATATTAAAACTTGATTTTGATTGTGGTTATGACCATTAGTCACCTAGTGACATTATTACTTTCCCATGACAGCTGTTAAAAAGAAGTGCAATGAGTGTGTAGTGCCATGACTAATGCTGGACCAAATATTAACTCTTCTCATTGGTAAGACCACAATCTCTCATCCGCAGAAAAAAACAAAACAAAAAAACAACCTTTTATCTTTACAGCATATCTAAGACCCTTTATCTGTGGATAAAGTTTGGCCTAGATTTCTCTATTTCTGTTATTTTTCTTTATGCATTTCTATAGACTATATTTCTTTAGTCTTTTAAAAGGTTCACAACAATATTTTCAACAGATCAAGATAACAGAGATAACTGTGGCAAATATGGAGTTTATGACGAGGTCAGAGCCATTACTGATTTTCACACGAAGGCATGCTCTAAATATCGCTTTCGTATTTAAGTAAAATATGATCTTATCTCTGTACTGTTGTGTGACCTTATGCCTTTCTTCTATATATCTGCTATATACACATAAATCATGACAAACTGACTTTTCTAAACAGCGATCAAAGTTTTCCTGCTAGACATATTTCCATTAATTGCAGAGTACCACTGATATTTACACACCAATTCCATAAGCTTGTTATGGCTCTTTATTCCTCTCTTTTAGTTCCTATGCCTCTTTCTCAAGATATATCTAAGTCTGTTAGTGAGCATTCTTTCCATCACACTGTAAGGATATGATGCGAGTGTGATTGGTATATAATTTGTGTTATTAATTTCTTTTCCTGGCTTTCTTTTTGAAATTACTCTTGTTTCTATCTAGATGGCAAATTCCTTTTTTTTTTTGTCAAACACTGTTATACATGTCCAAAATATTCTTTAATGGCTTAAGATTTAATTTCTTCAGCATTACATAACATCAAAGATCATGCTTATCTGCCTTCAGCATTTAGCCCCGCCTACTTCTTATCCCAGGTTTTACTGTATATGTATTTCAAACCCTGTCCCTTTTGTACCATGCACTTGTAGATGTAAGTGGCAAAGATTTCTTTTAAGAAAAAAATTGCTAATTACAGAGAAAGGATGTATAAACACCCTGATTACATCTTAGTATCACTTTCAATATGAATGAAGCTACTTATACAGGCAGCCACCCAACAGGAAAACTTGGTGGGTATGGAGTACATTAGTCTGTAAGGGTTACTAAGTAGAGTTTAACATTTTAATATATTAATTCCTCACCAATAATCACCACTATGAACCAATATAGCACTTATAACTTAACTTAGCACTTATAAACCAATATAGCACCAATATAGTAGGCTGAAAAAGCTTTACCTCGATGCATAGGGCTGTATAAAATGTGGCATTTGGGTGACACCTAGTGACCAGATGTTGATGTAGCATTTATTTGGATGAAAATAATGAAAATGATAAATAAAAATAATGGTGTGTAGTACAACCCCTGGCAAAAATTATGGAATCACCACACTTGGAGGAAGTTCACCCAGCTTATTTACTTTATAGCAAACAAATGAATCACAGATATGACACAAAAAAAGGTTTTGTTCAATAGCTTAACATTCTGGTTTGTGAAACATATATAAAAAAAATTCACTGACTTTTTTTTTTNAGATATGACACAAAAAGGTTTTGTTCAATAGCTTAACATTCTGGTTTGTGAAACATATATCAAAAAAATTCACTGACTTTTTTTTTTATTAATGGCATGTCATTGCCAGGTCTAAACTTTTGCCAGGGGTTGTACATGTATCTCATTATATTACTTTGCCTGGTTATAGTTGTGCAAATGTGCAGTGTCATGAAACAGATTTCAAACAAATTTCTTTTTTTTTTCTTTTTTTTTTTTTAAAAGCTTTTAATGAACACGATTTCTTTCATCAAACCATTCTGACATAGGCTTTTTTATTTTATTTTATAAGGAACATCTTCCTCTTCAGCAGAACAGCAATGCTCTGGTGGTTTCGGGTGCCCTCTGCCTCTGCAACCTGCAGGGGTGTTTTCGTCACATTGTTAGTAGCCTGGAGGTTTACCTTCTCCCCATGAGTCCAGTTCACCAACTTTTGCACAGTGCCCAGATGCCCCGTTCGACAGGCCGAGTGTAACGGTGTGTCTTTATTATTGTCAATGGCATTAATCTTGGCTCGTCTTTCCAGCAGCAGACCGACCACAAGCTCCTGCCCATGTTCTGCAGCCAAATGTAGAGGTGTCCTCCTCCAAATGTTCCTCTCATTCACATTTTTATTCTTACCAGAGGTGAGAAGAGCAGCAGCCACACGTACGTGACCATTCCTGGCAGCATAGTGCAAAGCCGTACAGCCATCCATGTCTTTGGCTGCAAATTTTGCCTTTGCATTAAGCAGGGTTGCGACGGTCTGAGTGTGTCCTGCCATTGATGCCAGGTGTAATGGAGTCTTTCTGTCTTTGTCAACAGTGTTGGCATTGGATCCAGCAAAAAGAAGCAGTTTTATGATACCTACATCACCTTGAGCAGCTGCCCAGTGTAGCGCTGTCCTAGCCTGTCTGTCCTGCGCATGGAGATCCGCCTTTCCTTCCAACAGCTGGGCCACAGCCTCCTTGTGTCCACTCTGGCTAGCAAGGTGGAGGGCAGTGAACCCATCCTGAGTCACTGCATTGATTTTAGCCCCTTTGTGGAGTAACAGGGCCATCAGTGCAGGTTGGTTGTGTAAAGCACTAAGATGAAGAGGCATCTGCTCTTTGGGGCCAATTATGTTGGGGTCCATGCCCATATCTAGTAATAGCTAGAAGAAACTTTTAGACGTTATTTAAAGAAACAGTGGTGATACTTGATTAAATGCCTTATTATGAGTTTTCAAATGTTATTTACTTTTATATTAATGTGGATAAACATACAAAAATTATTAGAGGTCTTTTACCATATAACGATTTTGATTTGATCTATACAGCATAAATGTGCTTTAATATGAATTTGATACCAAAATTATTAACATACCTCTGTTATTGGCATACTGCCACTTTGGACAGCCAGGTGAAGAGCAGACATCTGATTAGGTAGTCTCTTATCTAGCTGGGCTTTATTTGAGATCAACACTTTAAAGACCTCCAAATTGCTCAGCTCTACGGCTAGGAGCAGTGGCGTGTAACCCAAGTCATTATGTACATTTACGTTAACTCCACTGTCGATAAGAGCAGCCACAATCCCATCGAAGTTCCTCTGTACTGCTTTGAACAGAATAGATTTTACTTCATTTCGAGACATTGCTGTCTTAATGTTCCTCAGAAGCAGAGACAGCACAGGCTTCCTGTTTAGCTCGAATGCAGCCTCAATAATTCCAGAATCTACCTGAGCTCCAGCTTGAAGAAGCACGGCAGCTGTCTTCTCATTTCCTCGACTAATGGCATGAAACAGTGCCGTCTTCTTCTGGCCATCTCGAGTGTCTACTAAGGCACCATTTCTTAGTAAAATTTCTGCCAGCACAGAGTCATTATCTACAGCAGCCATGTGCAGGAAAGTAGTCTGGTTCTTGAAAGCTCTTCTTTCCTCCACCACCAGCGTTCTGACTGCATTCTCATGCCCATTTTGTGCTGCTAAATGTTGGGGGGTTTTTGAGGCTTGGTCTGTGGCATAGATGTCAGCTCCAGCTCTTACAAGAGCCACTACAGCCGCTGTGTGTCCCATCTCTGATGCCTTGTGGAGGGCAGTGCGACCTAAGCGATCCCTCAAATCCAGTTTCGCTCCTTGACAAAGCAAAAAATTTATTACTGGCACTTGGCCGTGTTCTGCAGCAAGGTGTAGGAGGGTACCAGAGGGTGCATTTCTGTCATTGATATTTATGCCTCTTATAAGTTCCTGTAATAGGGGCACGTCACCTGTAGACACTGCTTTGAGAATGGCATTTGAAGATTCTTCGGGTTTTGCAGAGCTTTTCTTCAACTCATCTGAGGAAGGATGCAGCTCTGTCTTTTTTGATTTATGCTCTACTTCTTCATTCAAAGGGTTCCTAGAGGTGTCCTGTATTTTTTTAATTGGCCCGTGTCTGTCTTTTTCTAGCAGATATCCAATCAGCTGCCTTCGTGTATCCTTAATGTTTTCATTCAGCTGACCCACATAGGTTTTCATGTTCTGGTAGAGGTCAGGTTGAGCAGTCTTCAGGCAGGGGTAGAAGAAGATGCGACATGCCCGTTCCCCTCGTGACACCAGGATGCTGAGCATTCTGGAGTTCTTTTCCTCTTGTGCTGTAATGCTGGACACAACAACTCTGTTCTCAGGTAGAAGGACTCCATTAGAAACCAGAAGGTCCAGTAAGTCTTCTGTGTTGGAGATGCCACCAACAAGCTCTTTCTTTCTAGTACGAATTACTTCAATAGCATATGGATTTGTAAACTTGGTCGAACCCATGGCACTTACTCTAAAACACCAGTAAATGGTTAGAGCTCCAAAAATGTCTCCTACGCCAAAAATTCTTTTAGAGGTCTGAACATAGGCGTGCCTAAAATGGCTTATCGCCAAGCATTCAAATATCTCTTAGCAACCACATATCATCAAAATGCAGGTGAATGTCCACTTCACTAATGCATATTGTCTTGATTGTAGTTTTGGTGTAGTTATTGGAAAAACTGTTTTATTTAAGCATACTATATATTTATGAAAATAATTGTTTTCCTCCATAGATACTTTGGACATGTTTAATTCTGCATCTTCTTTAAGGTGTCTAATCCTATGTAATCTGATACATGACTACTGTAACCATAGCAATAATTTTTGTTGTGTTGTGTTTGTGTTCATGTATTACCAAGACTAGCACAGCACTCATGAAGTACGTTTTAGTAAATGAATATGCCTTAGATACACTTTAATATGTGCAAATCTTCTCAGATAAGGTCTTTGTATAGCCTGTGTTGTTGAAGGAACGTCACACTACTTGATATTTTTTTTCCTCAGGATATAACCTTCTGAAATTAATTTAATTATTTGAAACCATCACCCTTATATGACGTACATTAAGTGTTTAGCTAAGTAAACAGTAGTAATGTATTCTTGCAAAGTTTCAGGGAATGTATGAGAACTATTGAAAAACATTTTGTCAGTCTTTTAAGATAGTCTTTTAAGAACTACAATTCGAAAGAAAGAAAAAGTTCAACTCTTCAGCTAGTTATATATTTATTATAACGAAAGAAAAGAGCAAAAAACGCACTGAAGCATAGAGCTCAGGCTGAGGAGTTCCACTTCCCGGAAGACACGCCTACTGGCTGCTTAGATGACGTTGCGCTTCCGACCTTTATCTCGCCTTATATGGCCATGTGGGGAAAAGCTTTCCGGTATGATGTCACCCTTTAACAAATGTGGACCGTGAAAAGAGAGTATGAATATTGCATGAAATTATATTATAAATATTGCATAAAATATGACATCTGTTGAAATGAATTTGAAATGAGGATGACCACACTTCTTTTGTCAGCTTGTAATATAAAAATTATAAAATGTGATTTTACAGGCAGTTTTATTGTCCTTTTAACCAACGTAAATAACTAGAAACAAATATATTTAACACATTATATGATAGACAACAAGTGCAGTTCAGACCTATATCAGAATCAGAATCGTGCTTTACATTAGAGTATACAGGGAATTTCTCTCTCTCTCTCTCTCTCTCTCTCTCTCTCTCTCTATATATATATATATATATATATA
>CM074947.1:9762468-9773077 GCA_037577455.1 Pangasius macronema
AGACGCTGTGTGTGTGTGTGTTTGTGGTGCATATATATATGTCCGTGTGTGTGTGTGTGTATTTTTGTATTTGTGTGTATATATATATATATATATATATATATATATATATATATATATATATATATATATTATGTGTGTGTATATATAATATATATATATGCAACACATACACACACACACATAGTCTTTACCCAGTCTTCTGCAGTTTCAGACTTTAGTCATCTGTTATTGTTATTTCCAGAACAAACACAGGCTTTAGGCCTTATTAAAGGTGTTTGTATGTACCTAAGAAAATTCTACCTCAGACACTGATTACGTGTTATGTTGCAGTTATGACATATACATTGCCTGGACCGTTGGAGCCCGTCCTCCTCAAGGTTATGTGAAGTATTCTGTATTGCGAGATACTTTTCTGCTCACCATGATTGTAATGAGTTACTGTTGCCTTTCTGTCAGCTTGAACGAGCCAGGCCATTCTCCTCTGACCTCTCTCATCATCAGTATGGTGTTTCCACCTGCAGAACATCCACTCAGTGGACCAGCCCTTCGGGCACCAGCAACCATAGAATATGCACTGCACTGTGCAGCTGTCACATGATTGGCTGATTGCATGATTGAGGGGTACAGGTGTTTCTGTTATAAGTGGCCAGTAAGTGTATGTGCTGTATATGTTTGAATCTTATGACAACACTTTTAGGACACTTTTTTGTTGGTTTTTATATTTGGAAAATTTATGATTAATTAAAACAAAATAAACAAAATTTAAAAAAGTGTATAATTATATAATTATGTTTAATTGAAAGTAGCCCGTAAATGATATGTGTTTAAATCCTGTTTTCCTAAATCAAGTGGACACAAGGGCCATTTAGCCCTATAAAAGTGAACTAATACAGCCCTAATACAGAGTTTTGTACAGACAGGGAAGCCAAAGCTTTTTTTCCCCTTCATTTGTGTTGTTGATAAAATGCGGTTAACATGCTGAGTCAGTTTAACCTGAAGTGTGTTGCACAAGAGAGCTGCTAGTGTCAAAATGATCACATTAAAAGTTTGAAGGCTCAAGGCTTCGTCTGCGGGAGTGCCTGTCTTTCGCAGTGGCCCTACTGTGCAAATTCACATAAGTGCCTTATCGCCACTGCTGTGTTTGCATACAAGCCAGTCAGAGCCTGTTGAAGCTGCAGGCGTCCCCGTGAAAATCTCACAGGACACCAGAGGGTGTGTCGTTAACTCTGTCACTTGGCCGTGACAATAACTGCAAGGCAAGAGCTCCGAGCTTTGAAGAGAGTTAGGAACAATTCCGCAACAAACAAAACATAATACACTGTTTCAGCAGTGTTGGATGCCAGAGCATTGTGTGTGTGTGTGTGTGTGTGTGTGTGTGTGTGTGTGTGTGTGTGTGTGTGTGTGTGTGTGTGTGTATGAGAGAGANTTTTTTTGTTTGTGTGTGTGTGTGTGTGTGTGTGTGTGTGTGTGTGTGTGTGTGTGTGTGTGTGTGTGTGTGTGTGTATGAGAGACCGAAAAAGAGAGAGGCAGAAGTTTATTCTAGCTACAGATGGCACATCTCTCTCTCTCTCTCTGGCTGGGATGGGGTTGGGGTGGCTGAGCCAGGCACAGAATGTATTCTCTGTCAAATTCCCAGCATTCTCTTCTCCATTGTCTGAGCTATGAAGCTCTCTTTATGCTGCACAGTCCTATGCCTTTGCCTCAGCTGAATTATACTAAAGGCTCACTTGTACTCAACTTATGCCTCTGTGAATGTGCAGGCATGATCCACAGGCTTTCAGTAGCTGTTCTCCAACATACTTGCGCAATACTGTTGCATTTGTAAAACTAAGGATTTCCCAATCTGCCTTTTTTAAAAAACTTGCTGCTACTTTTTTTATTTGGTCTTGTAGCTACACTTTACTCCGCAGGGAACAGTTCATAGGCAGCTGTTCTGTTGTCATATCTATTTAGCGTGTACTGTATTTTGTTGAATTCTGGGTGGGTCTCGTTCCAATCCCCGCAGCTATCGGATGTACTTCCTTGCACAACTAGTCAGCATTTGCCTCATGAGCAGCATCACATGGTGATGAGATTTCAGAGATGGGCATGGCTTTGTGATTTCCCATAAGCCCTTTCCTTTCGGGCTTTTTGCAAACGCAAGCATCTTCACGTCCTCTACAACTGCAAATATTAGAAGAATTCTTACTCCATTTCTAAAAGAGTAAAAAAAAATTAATTGTGATGTTATTTACGATGTCGCTTGTCTAGATTAGATTAGATATTTTAACTTGAATTTTAAACCTGGCCTGACTTTGTTTGTGTGTACATCCGATAATAAGTGAAAGGCTGAATAGTGTTTTTACAGAGTCAGGTAAGTATTAAACTGTATAGTTAGAGTAAATGAGCAATGTGACAGCTTCATGTTATTTGGTATTTTGCTTTGTCTTATCTAAGTACTGACCATTTGTTGTCTTCTTTTCTTGTGTTTCCCCAGGACGCATGGGTCTAAACTTTCACCACCCAGCAGCAGAACACATAATGCCACTGAGTGAGTGATTTTTGTTCATTCCCTTCATTCAGAATTATTCATATTTGCTGTCACACTTTTATTGTATTCATTAATGTGATGATGGTTATATGCCCTCTTCTTAACAGCAAATCTGCTCCAAATACATATAAATGTTCTATTTTAAAATGTCTGTCTATAAATATTGGTTTTGTACGTTTCCCCATTTAGTTTCGTGGAGTTAGTCTTTAGAACAGCCGGATGTAAGCCTGGCTCATTTTTGCCTGTCTGTTTGACCTTTACATAGCCTGAACTCCCGGCTGTGTGTCTCATAGTTCACAATACTGCCTCATGGCTCTGCTTCTGAGTATTTCAAGAGCACCAGTGCCAGCTGAGCAGAGCCGCATGGAGCCTGCGCTCATGAGCACTAAAATAACAGCCTTGAAACACTATATATCCTTTCTGTCCCCTTCAGCAGGTGCCTCATAGCCACAGGGGGCATCCAGAGAGGGACACTGCCCTAAGCATTTGAGACAGTTCCAAGAGAATGACTGGTTTTGATCAACACACCCATGTGTGCTTGACACACTTTAGCATGGGGTTTGGAATGTATGACAGTGCCTGAGGCACCCAGGAGGTGTCTGCTGTTTTCTGTCAGTTGGTGTTGTGTGTGTGTGTGTGTGTGTGTGTGTGTGAGTCTCAGTCAGGCAGAGTGGATGGAGGACATTTTTGTGGCCTGGTGCTGCATCCGTCTGGTTTAGGGCTAATGTTTAGTGGGTAAGCGCAGACCCAGCTCTTTTCCTCCCACTGCCATGCCTTCAGAAGGCCCCTTACTGACGATCTCAGAGGGAATATTTCCCCATGCACACACTGTGTGTGTTTGCTCTGGTTGCTTTCGTAGCATTTGTAAATGTACTGCTGTAATGTAGGGATGTAGCTTCCAGGCAAAGTATTCCTAGGTTTGTGAGATATTTCAGGGGTTAGCAGTATTATCCTCAGATGGTTGGGGTTGCTGCAGATTTTCACTCTTGCCAAGCAGGAGCTCGCATGCAATCTGCTTCTATAATGGTCTGATGAGTTTCTGCTTGGTTAGAGTGAAAACCTGCAACCACACATTCCCTTAAGGAGATCATAGATAATATTGCTCCGGTTAGTTTCCCACATTCTCACAAAGATTACAATAATAGTATTTTTTATGTAAATTTTTAAAAAACGTATAACACTATTTTTAAAAGTTGGAGACACGTTTTTAAGACAGAACACTTTAATATCTGTCCAAGTACTTTCCTTTACCGATGAGACATGTTTCCCTGTAACATCTGATGCTGCATTTTTGTCCTATTAACTTCAAGAGAGAGGAAAAAAGAGAGGCATGCTGGAACGTAATTGATAGCTGTTGTAATGTACGTGATAACAGGAATTAATTAGCTTTGCAGATGTTCCACGACATTAAACTACAAACAGTTTTTGTGTGTGTATGTATGTGTGTGTCACATACCCGTATGTAATGGAACAGTGTCTGGGCATGCCGTGCAGGATTTTAATCCCCACAGTTCTCTAGTGTGGATTTTTCTTTACTCTTAAAAACACCTCGGTTGCCTTCCATCAAAATCACTGACTATAACTTCAAAAAAGAACTACATCTTAATATATTATTATACATGTCTAATAGCTGCAAAGCCATTTTTTTAGTTTAGTTTGGGGGAAATGATTAAACGTGAATACTCTGGCACAATACTAGTGCGATATTATCAGCCGACTTACTTTCATTGAGGTTGGATGTATCAGCGTCCCAGGTAGCATTTTAAGAACTCTCAAGGCATTCAAGTGTGTATTCAAAAAGAGCCTTCCTACAGTTACACTGTGACTTGCACTGTCACTGTTGTTAAATCTCTCCTAAGATCAACCTCAGTGCTCGATACTCCACAGTTTCTCAAGAGTTCTCTAAAATTGTGACAGCAATTATTCTCACAGAGATAAGCTCACCAGTTGTCTTACCCTTCTACCAATTGCACCAAAGCAAATGCCACTTTATGAAACACTTACTCTTTGGACCACATTCCCCTAATCTCTCACTCTCATTGGCTTGGCTAATATTGTTTCACAAGACACATATCTCTTACTCTTACGCTTTCTTTCTCTCTCTCGTCTCCCTCTTGTTGCTAGGCACTCTAGACTCCCTGACCTCTTCTCATCAGGCCACTTGTGTCTGCTCTTAGCAGCTAAACACACACAGACACTTTAAATGAAAAAGACCTAAATGTGGGATGCTCCAGTCTGGGATAAATATTGTCCTCCTGCAGTGAGAATGCCACACAATTGGGCGATGTTGGAGGCTTTGCTTTGAGGAGGGGGTGTTATAAAGAACCATGCAGAGAGACTCTTTAGCTCATTGGAGGCTCTGTTCTACGAGAGTCAGCGTGAGCTTTATTCAAGCCTAGCGCCCTTCCTACCAGACTGTAACAGGATGATGTGATCCACACTGTTCTGTTGCTTTGGGGTTTAGAGACTGTGCAGAAATAACCTATGCACTATTAACATGCTAATAGAGAAAATGGAACTGTGTACGGAGCAGGGAAAAGGGTTTGAATTGTTACCTAGCTGAATACTACCTAGTGTTTCAGCTCCGAGTACAACAATGTTTGTTATTCCCGGTTATGGAGGACGAAAATCCCAAATTATATTTAGTGTAACTGTGTGTAACATATATACTGTAAGTACAACAAGCAGCCCAAAAAGTGTTAACTCAGCCCAGAGCACAACGGCTCAACCACCAGCATTTTCACAGAATTTGCAAAATTTTCTGAAATGCAAATCAACCACTGGGAGTGTGTTAAAGGTTTTGCCAGATCAGCAGGAGACCACAAGTTCAAAGCCAGCAATGCCAGCCATGACGTAGAGTCCAAGAGAGCAATTTCTGGGTGAAAACGATACTCCTCTTCTCTCCCATGTCAATATAGGCATGCACCACATGGATCCATCTGTCTCAGAGGACGCATGTGTTAGCCTTCACTCTTCCAATCCGGTAGCTTCCATGTAATAGCACAAGCTCAACTTCCAGGAGAAAAATAGTTATAATAGGGACAGAGGCAGTGGTGAGGATTCAAATAATGCTATCATCACTGAGCAAGTCTCCAGCTGCTCAGATTGTTTCAGATAGAAGTGCTTGCCAAATTAATTCATTTCAAAATATAGCTAAATGTAGCTTCTAAGTAGAATGCTCCTTCCTCTTTTCTGTGTAGATCGCTATGTAGAAGTCTCTGTTTCTCACATGGAGAAAAACATACCGCATGTAACATGGCCAACGCTGTGTTCACACTAGCAACTGACAATGTGTTGCTTGTAATTTGTCACTCATGGCTTTCGTAGGCTCTGTGTTATGCATGTACTGTACATACAAAATGAATGATTGTGTTGCTTTGTCACTTGCTAGTGTGAACATAGGGTGACTCACCCCATTCATTTCATACGTTTAGTTATCAGGAATTTAATATTCAGTAATATTAAGTACATAATACTAACAATTTGTTTAGGACAATTTTTTTTGAAAAAAAAAAACAACAACTAGAAATTCACTTTGTGAAGTGTGTGCATGAAGTCACATGGTATAACATGGGTGATGGACTATGGTCAGAGTGAAGAAGGGGTACTAGTGCTTTGTTTTATGCAATGGCTGCCTGTGTGGTGCTAAAGAAAAGCGTTCACACTGTCATCCAGTGTCATCAACACATTTGAATCCCGTTGATGCCACAGCCATCTGTGTCTGGGAGTCCAAGGGAGCAAAATTAGCCATGCTGTCTGTATGGGAGGCATGACATTCTCTCTCGCCCCTGTTAATCACAGTGACACTAGCCAATTGTAGGCATCTGTGAGCTCATGTATGCGGAAGAGGGTAGATAGCACTTTCCTCATAGCATTCTTGATATACCTTTTCAACTCATAAGGTAATTATAGATAATTACCCAGCCCTACTTATGCCAAGCTGAGCCTGAGCTCATCCCAAATCGGGGTGTGTGTGTGTGTGTGTGTGTGTGTGTGTGTGTGTGTGTGTGTGTGTGTGTGTGTGTGTGTGGACTGACTGAGCCAAAAACGACAGAGCTGTGTTAGGGCCTGTGCTCTCACACTGTTGCCTGAGTGACTGTTCTCAATGTCTGCCCACAAAACCCATGTCTCTGTTTCTCTCCCCTCTGTCTGTCTGTTTGTCTGTCTGTTTCTTTCTCTCCATCATTCCTTCTCTGATCTCTCTTTCTCTCCTCCCCATCTCCTGTATGTTTTCCTCTCTCCCCCTCTGTGCCCCCGAACAGCCAGGAGTTATGGTCGCAGAAGAGGTAACACTCTGCCTTCTCTCCTCTTTGTATCTGTGTTTGCTCAGGTTAAGCTGTCTGTGTACCGGGGTGGAAGTGTTTTTTTGTTTTTTGTTTTGTTTTTTTTTGGGTGGGGGGAAAGCTTACTGAATGTCTGCCTCATTTTGCTGTGGTTGGATGATGTCTTATTATTTCATACCCTTCTCTGGATTATAGGTAATATCATTATCAATACATATAATCATGTTGGTGGGAAGGGATTTTTAACTGTTCATTTCCTAACATGGGGCTTGAGGGTTATATTTCCTGTTTTTTTTTTCTTTCTGAGAGGAGAAAATTGCTGGACAATCACCTTACTTTTTGCCTTAGTCATTGTGTTTTTCATGCTTAACAAAGTGCTTTGTGATTTCTCCTAATGGCCCGCACAACAAACACACACGCACACAAGGCTGAGTAATATGATATCAAATCGATAAATGATGTTATAGTATCATGGACAATGGGCCTCATTTATCAATCTTTTAGTAATGTTGTGTGTGAATGCCAAATGGTACTGCAAAAGTTTTGAAAACACTAGTTTTCATATTCAAGCGTGTATAATGATAGATGCCAATCACCTGTAAATTACCAGGTGCATTCACTGCACAGCTGATTTGCATTTGCTGATACCCACAAAAGTGTAGTATAGAAGTACAAGTATTTTACAGAAGTATAGTATACAAGACAGTGGTTAGACCGGCCATGCTGTATGGTTTAGAGTCAGTGGCACTGAGGAAGAGACAGGAGTCAGAGCTAGAGGTAGCAGAGCTGAAGATGTTGAGGTTCNAGAAGATAGGGATAGGTGGAGAGTGATGATTCAATGTGGCGACCCCTGAAGGGAAAAGCCGAAAGAAGAAGAAGAAGAAGAAGATAGTATAGAAGTAGAAGTATTTTTACTCGCATCTATGCCAATAAAAAACACTATATGACCACTATAAGGACTTGAAAAGGTTAAAATCTGGAGCCAAATTAAAGAAAAAGTGAATTAGATATATTAAATTACTCCACTTTTCTTTAACCAAATATACTTTTACCCCTATTACATGTAGATGACATGGGTCCACTAATAACACACCAAGCACATCACGCAGGGAAACTGCTATTTTAATTTTTTTAATTCAAAGAAAAGTGTCTCTGCAACTTTTGGCCAGAAATCCCTCGCCCCCTCCGCGATGCCATGTTTCAAAAGCAGGAGGGTGTTACAGGAAGCGGGTAGTCTGCAGCACACTAGAGATCATGTGGCACATTGCAGCTTGAGACATACCAGCTCGGTCACTTATTGGTCACTTAGTGCTGGCTCTAATGGTGTTGTGAAGGAGCCATTTTATACGCTGATCCGTTGCACCACATCCTGCTTTTATATGGCAGCATTTCTTCTTAATTGCATAACTGGTCTTATTTGTCTTACTTTATAGATTTATGTTGGCAAGCTCTCGTTAATTTAGAAGGATATGAACGTTTTTTTCTGAAATCGTGGGATTTTTCTGAATATCAAATTTCTTGTGTAAATGTTCCTAGTCACAAATAAATCTGTTCCTTTCCAGCTTGATACATGAGGCGCATTGTTAGTACTTTTGTAAAATTGACTGACTAGTAGCTGGTTTGAGGTTATTTTATTTTCCATTGTTAAATAATTTATTATAGTTAATGTTAAAAATGTCAAAACCAGGGCTGCAGAACATGGGCAAAAACAGCATGTTGCGATCCGGGTAATATATTAAAACAAACTGATGAACCTGCAATATCACTAAAGACGGTTTGGCTTTCATTTCAGCTCCATTTACTGGATCATTCCAAAGCCATGATTTATCTTATCATCCGCAGAAAACTTATAGATTCTGATATTGTGGTTTGTAAGAGCGATTATTTGCATATGGTAGTATTGCAAAGACCAGTGATTAAATGATGCGTTGTGCGGCCCTAATTGACACTTTTGGTATTATTTTCAAAATCTATTTTCTTGATGCTTGAATGTACTGTTTTGCTGCATCTCTTTAGCACCCCAGAATACTGTAATATTTATCATCTATCCTGAAAATGCCATATTGCCTACTTCATACACACAAACACATGTTTAAAAAAAAAAAAGGAAGTCACATGTTGAAGCTTGGCCATCCATGTTAACCATGAAAGCACACTGACTGGTTTTCATCCTAAAATGCTTAAAGTGTTGGAAAAGTGATGCTAAATGTCAACCGTATAGTCTACATCATTCAACCTTTTTGAAGGGCTTAGCAATAAATATACATTCATATAATGCTGCACTGTATGTATGTTTTTGTTTAAATGTTTTTTGACAGTTCTCTCTTAGATGTGATTTTTATTAGATTGGATTTGTGTAAAGATTTGCTTTTAACCAGCACTGCAGTGTTAATCAACTCCTGGCATAACCCAGTTTCCCAGCCCGCTGTGTAATTTTCCTGCTCGCACTGAACCTCAGTGGTCTGGGCCTTTTCTCTGCTCCGCTTTTCAGCTGAGAACTCTGATGTTATGTTCAGAGTCTGAAAGCTAGCACTCCCAGATGAAAAGCAAATAAACAGAATCCTAAGTAAATCAGCTCACTGGCATCTCAGCCAGCTATAGCAGGGTTGTGTGTGTAATTTAATTTCACTACATTAATGTATTTTTCTGGAAAGTCATTAGCTCTTTATAGCTCTTTTCAGCTCTTTTCTTCTTGGTTGTTTGTTTAATGAACTAATTACAAACGAGATGAATAACCACAATGTTCTCCTTCTCTTTTTTCTTGCCTTTTTTCAACCTCACATTCTTTCATCCCCTTTTGTGCTCTCTGTCCTTCTTTCTGTCTCTCTCTGTCTCTTTGTCTCTCTTTCTCTGTGTGTGTGTGTGTGTGTGTGTGTGTGTGTGTGTGTAGGTCGCTCATCACTGTTTCCTTTCGAGGATGGCTTTTTGGATGATGCTCATGGAGATCAGTCTCTCACTCCGGGGCTGAACTCCCCCACTCGCTGTCAGAACGGTGAGCGGATGGAGCGTTATTCCAGGAAGGTCTTTGTTGGTGGACTGCCTCCAGACATAGATGAAGGTATCTGGCATACAAATCACTGTTATGTCATGTAAAACGAGGAACTCATTGGGATACTCGAACAAATGGACTTTTGACTTTTCCCCTTTGAAAATGATAGAAAATGAATTATTCAGCTTTTTAGATAAAAGAGGACAGAGCTTTTTCAAATACCAAATCTTATACTCTGATTAGACTGTCTGTTTTTCTTTCTAGGATGTGTACTTTTATATAAATCAAATTCGTTATGCAGTCGTTAGAGTTCTTTTCACTAAATTGCTCTGTAAACATCGTAAAAAACTTATCAAGGAAAAGAAAGATAAACACAACCAGCCAAGCGTCCCTAAACGGAAAAAACCCATATGAACCAGCTGACCAGCATTGACTAGCGAAAGAGGCTATTACATTACTAGATTGCAGTTGCGTACCGTGCCTGTTTTTACTTTCTTTTTTTTAAAGAAAGTCCACAGATCTTGTAAATAGCAGATTTATAGATTTTGTAGATAACTGCACTATCCTGTAGATGGGTTCCCTTTCGAGTCTGGTTCTTCTCAAGGTTTCTTCCTCTTATCACCTCAGGGAGTTTTTTTGTGGCAGTGTCCATTGTTAAAAGCACTATATAAATAAAATAGAATTGAATTGAATTGAGTGTTTCCACAGGGTGTCCCAAAGTCTCCACACATAGGGGACTATATATGCCAGCACCATATTGGTTGTGCCTTCATCAGTGGATGTTTGTGGACGTCCACTTCTTGG
>CM074947.1:9773177-9811660 GCA_037577455.1 Pangasius macronema
GGTACCTAATATCAACTCCAGACCTTTTATCTGCTTCAGTTGTCTTGAAGTAAAGAGAGAATGGGCCACATCTGGTTATTTAACTTCTTGTCAGTCAATTGTCCAAATACCTTTGAGCCCCAGAAAATGGAAGTACTTTGCTTAAAATGACTAATTCCTAAATATATTTTTGTGGAACCTCTTAAAATAAAGCTGAAAGTCTACACTTCGATCACATCTTGATTGGTTTATTTCAAATCCGTTGTGGTGGTGTATAAAGGCAAAAACTGTCATTGTCCAAATACTTCTGGACCTAACTGAATATATAATAGATAAGTTAGTGTTCTTATAAAGAAGTTCTTTATTGTAACAGTGTGAGTATAAACTGTATATAGTTTACACACACACACACACACAAACACACACACACACACATATAGAATGGTGGGGCTACTCACTACGGAGTCCTTTTTTTGACATTTTTAGCTCTGTTGTGGGTATTTCTGGGCTATGGTCTTAAACTTTTGATCAGCTGATGACCAGCCTGTTTGAGTTTAAATGCAGTTTTCAGTAAATTGCCTACTCTCTATTTTTTGTCTCTTGCTCTTGTTTCTTCTTTTGGCATTTTGAAGCAGTTCTTACAACCTGGTTACAATCCAGCAGTGCGAAGTGTGAATACTTGTAATATTTTCCCTGGTCTTAAGATTTTTCAGGAGTGCATATATATAAAAAGCATGAAAAATTTTGGAAGACATTTTGCTAAAAAAAAAAAAAAAAAAAGTGTTAATTTCCTTTATGAATGGAGACTGTTGGGATACCGTGTATTTCACACCTCCTAATCATCAGGCGACATAAGAATTACCTAAATACCTTCTTGAATGCAAAGACATTGCAGCAGTTTCCAAAGTGATATATGGCACAATATTTGCAGTAGCTGGATTCAGCTAACTCAATACTGAAGGAATTGGGATTCCTTCCATTCACCCCTTTCCCACCTATTATACGCCTTGCAAAGTCTCTTGCTAATTCTTTCCACATTTCAGAGAATTCAGCAAATACGTCAACAACTAGGCCCCAAGCTGGCAGCAAGACCTTGTTTTTCGTTAGTGGTCAGAACACCTTGGCAGCTCTCTCCTCAAGTTGATCATCTGCTGTACCAAAAGGGACAGAGATTGGCACCCATATCAGGGTCATCTGTGACCTACAGAAACGCCACTAATCACCACTGATGTGCTCCTGAATGCACGACTATGCAATTTCTCCAGTTTCTACAAGGTCACCCCTATGAGTAGCATCAGTGCAGCAGTCATCTCCGCACACATTTCCAGTTAGATTCATCATGGCATACCCAGGTTAAAACCACAGTAATCACAGTTACATATGTGGCTAGCATTTCTTTGTCTTTCCTGAAGGTTGAAACTGGAATACTGAACTGATAAATAGTATGCATTTTTACATAGCTGGCTCATCAGCAGGTTTTGTATTATGTTGGCACAATACTAATCCAAAGGGGATGGGAAAAGGGAATTTTTTTTTTTTGTAATCCCTTTCTCTTGGTTTGGAATGCTTTCATGGTCAGTGTTGATAGCACTTTTAGTCCTAGCTGAGAGTGTCCTACAGAGAAATCAGGTTGTTATTTTACATGGCTGGAGCAGGTCTAATGCAGGTCTAACGTCCCAGACATTCAGACGAAACCATAGTTACTTTTCTTTTATGATGTCTAAGTCATGGGCTTTGTCCTAAATTCTCCTTTTATTTTTCCCCTCCACATAGATGAGATCACCAATAGTTTCCGTCGCTATGGACACCTGGTGGTGGACTGGCCCCATAAAGCAGAAAGCAAGTCCTACTTTCCCCCTAAAGGTAAGAACAGTGATATGAGCCTGAAGCCTACTGTCCTTCCATTAGAGTCTTCTATCCGTCAGCAACATCTACCAGAACTTAAGGTCTCTCTATATTAAACTGCCTAATGTCCAGCAGATGCTGAAATCCCTCAAATATGTTTGACCTTAGCCATTATATCTTACCTTCCCTACACACTGCTATCCACCAGACCTTTACACTGTTACTCATTTATGTTTTTATCCACCAGAGCCTGCCGTCCCACTACATCAAAGGTTCCCAACTCTAGTCTGAACAAATGTTTTTCCTGCTCTAACACACCTACTTCTACACAAGAACAACAGTTAATTAGCTGATTAGTTGAATCAGGTGCATTAGAGGAGGGAAAACAGTAAAATGTGTGGGACAGAGGGTTCTCTGGTACCAGAGTTGGGAACCTGTACTCTACACCTTTACCCATCATAGCTTTCAGCGCCGTACAAGGCCATGCCTCTATAGTTCTACCAATCACCATCTACCCATACCAGTACGCTGATACCCACTAGAGCCTACCATCACTACACTGTTACCTACCAGAGCTTACAATCTCTCTACGTTCTTACCCACCATAGCTTTCTTGTCCCCATACACCGTTACCCACTGGAGCCTACCATTCCTCTACACTCTTACCCAACAAAGCCTATGATTCTTTTACAATGTTATCCACCAGAGTCTATTGTTCCTCTACACCATTACTCATCAGAGCCTACCATCCCTTTACACCATTACCCACCAGAACTTCCCATCACATTATAATGTTACCCAAAAAGCTTTATAATGATAAATGATATATAATGTAATCACTTTATAATGTTACCCCCCAGAGCATACTGTCCTTTAAAACAACAGTCTTATGGAAGCCTATGGTCCCTATATCTGTTCACAGAAGCCTGCTGTCCGTCTACACTGCAAACCACCAGAACCTACCATCCCTCTATACCTGGGCTTCTCAGCAACAGTCCTAGGAACCTCCTGCCCTGTATTGTTTGTCCTACCCTCAACTCACCTGGCCAAACTCATTAAGGGTTTAATTAGCTGAACAGTTGTTTCACCAGTAGGGAGGACTTCAAACTGTGCAGGGCAGGGGGTCCCCATGCCTGGAGTTAAGAACCCCCGCTCTAGAAAATTACCCACCAGAGCCAACCATACCTCTACTCCCAAATTCTAGGGACATATAAATTGCATTGTACTGTATACTGTTTTACTAAACTCTAACGAAATATAAAAATGACTATGCTCATGCTGAAGATCCTTTCAATACACTTAACACTGCCTGACTTTATGGCGTACAGTTGTGTGACAGTAATGACTCGCATTATACAGTGTCACCCAGAAGAGGATGGGTTCTCTCTGAGTCTGGTTCCTCTCAGTGTTTCTTCATGACGTCTCAGGGAGTTTTTCTTTGCTGTGTTGTGACGAGGTCTATTGTGAAAAGCGCTGTACTGTAAATAAAATTGAATTTAATTGAATTCACCTTTTCAAATTCACACAGTTATTACGAAGTGTTGCAGTGTGATCAGATAACAATGTAGAATATGGAACTACACCATAGGAATTCAATTTTAATGGGAATAAGGCTATTTGCATCCTACAGCACATCATGGCTCATTTTTGAAACCGAAAAATTGATTTTATTTTATTTTTTTTTTTTTGACAGTTATTAATGCACCTCATGCATCTCTTGTGAATAAAACAAAAACAGTCTGGCAGTGGCAGTGGCATGCACAGACACTTCTAGGCAAGCATGCTCAAGATGGCAAAACACAGGCTGTCTGTCTCCCAGGCTCACACACACACACACACACACACACACCCTGCAGGTGTAGCTGGTAGGGAGGATTGTTTGTGCTCAGTAACTTGAGTGATTGCTTCATTGGGAGAGAGCTTGGCTTGGCCAGGTGATCAGAGCACAGCTCATGGGCCAGAACCTGCGTCATCTCTGAGAGAGTCCTCCATAACACTCCATGTGTCATATCAAGGAAACTATTAACACAGTCCTGGATGTGACTCACATTCCTCAGCCTGAGGCTAATGGACTTCATCTGGGGAAGGCCTGAAAAGAATTCCCATTCCTTTCCATCTCTCTTTTCCATCACTTGCTCCTTTTTTGGAATTCAAAAACATGCGTCTAAAATAGCTGTGTGTTCGGAGCTGTGCAGAAAGCAGAAAGCAGTGTCCTTGTAGGGGAGTCATGTGATCTGGAGTTGTGCGACAGGAAAGAGTTCCTTGCTGAGGCTAGCAGCAAGCTAGTCCACTGTGATGGCGTTGCACCTCACCTTAAACTCTCTTAAACACTTGTATCCTTGAGCTCTACTTATAGTGATTTACAATGTGTACTCTGTTGTGTGACTAAACAGATTTTATCTTAGAGTGGTTGTGTGGGCAGTGTGTGTATGTTTGTGTTATATGCATACTGTGCAAGTGTTTATTCACTTGGTATCTTGCAGTAATCTGACTCTTGCAGATGTGGGAGTCATCCAGTGATCATTAATCTCGTCTTATTAAAAAAGTGCAGGCTTAGCGAATGGAAGATCCTGCACACTTCTCCATGACATGCTGTATGAAACAAACACTTGTGTCTCTGTGCCTGTGTGAAGCTGCTCCCAGTGTGACTCACTGACTCATAGTGTGGCTCTGCACCACCTGTGGGCAAGAAGCAATACCCGACTTGCCATGTGGTTTTCAGATATGTGTGTGTGTGTGTGTGTGTGTGTGTGTGTGTGTGTGTGTGTGTGTGTATTTTGAATCACTCTTAGAACAGGTTGCAGTGTTCACTAAAAGGGTAACTGACTTAGTAACTACACACAGAATGGAGTGAGACTAACAACAGGCTACTTCAGATTGTAGCTCAGTATGTTGTGCCTGAAGGCACTGACAAAGCTGGCAGCATTTCCAGAACTTTCTTTCGAGGTGTGTCATTCTCATAGTACATATTTATCTTTGGGTTTCCAGTCCTGAACTCCTCAATTCTCTCATCAGATCCAGATCATTAGGTTACTGCCAGTGTATGTGTTGTGTTCAGCCAACTAAATATTAAAATCACGTTTTATATATAAGGGGTTACAAGCAAAAAGTCTTTTATATTTAAACAGGAAAGAAGTAATATTCTCAAAAAATATTTCATAGCTCAAGTATTTGATGTTAGAATTTATTACTGACTGATTCTGCACTTTAGTACTTTCACATTTTCTGCATTAGTAGGCCTGTGCATGAGCAGAGAAGTGGAATATGTAATATCTATGCATAATTATTTTTTATATCGAAAGCAAAAATACATTACAGCACTGTGCAAAAGTCTGTCACCCATTAATTCTTCTATAATATTTGTCTTTAATGTTTATTTTGTATCTTCTGAATTAATGTTTCAGAGAAAGAGCAAACTTTACATATTGAAACATTTATTTTCCAAAAAATTAAATATTTTTGTGTGTTATTAAATAAAGTTATAGACCATTTTCCCAATTTAAAAAACAGCGTAATTTAGACTGTCTTAGATTTTACCTGTAAAAACAAAAGGAAGTGATACAAGCAAAGTGTGCCGAGGAACTGTAGCACATTCTCCAAATGCCTGAATGTCATTTTAGGTTGTTAAAGTACTTCTCACACTAAATCTTGACTTTTTTTTTTTTTTTTTTTTTGCTAAACAGTACAGCTCTGTCTGACAGCATCCCTGCTGCACTGCTGGCTGTCTCTCCTCTTTTAGAAGCCATGTTTTCTTTATCAGTCTGTTTGTGTAGTCAGGCCATGCTCATTCGCTCTGCACTTCAGCGTGTCAACGTGGCTGTGCGTTTTGTAGCAGTCCTGTGATCAGGTTGTCTTCTACAGTGTACTGACTTTAAGGGCTTTTTGCTTTGTGCTGTTTGAGCATTAGTTCCACTTCCTCCTCCATGCTATAAATCTGGACGGATGTGAGTAGATGAGAGCACTCCTGTCCTCACGGAAATAAATTCCACAGTTCGGCTGAATCTCAAAAGACTTCCTATTTACAATGGTTGCTCACTATCTTGCGAATAAGTGTATCATATTTCTGTTAGAATGAGAAATTCATGCACAGGGGCTGGGTAAAAATGAACTACTTGTATGTAATATCATTTTACATATGTTTCAATACACTTGCGTTAGGAAACCTAGAACATCTTGAACATTTGAATGTGGATTTTTTTTTTTTTTTGGACTTCAAAGTATTATGAAAATCTGAGTGCCTTGAAATATGCCGTACCCCTACTGTATGAACATGTGTGCACTTGAGTGGTAAAGCTGTAAATCTCAAACACAAGCTACTGTGCTATGCTGTCTCTATGTATGTGTGTGCGTGTGTGTGCGCGTGTGTGTGTGTGTGTGTGTGTGTGTGTGTGTGTGAGAGAGAGAGAACTCTGCAGTGGATCATCTAACCACCCTGCACACAGTAGCACAGCTGTTCTCTCTTGCTGTGAGTTTCATGTTCGCACATTAAGAAGCTTTAGCATAGCCTTAAACTCACACACACACAGCCTCAAAACACACACGCACACAAATAAGGATTTATAATGTCAAAGCCCAGGCTCACTCAGACACTTCACTGATCATGTGAAACTCTGCTGACTTGGCAGCCTGAAGGCACCGTGTGTCTGTGTGCGCGCGTGTGCGTGTGCGTGTGTGAGCGTGCGTGTAAGCGTCCGAGGGGGGAGGTGTGTGTTTTAAAATCCCATTTGGTCATTGCTAGCTAATTCTCCTCTATCGCTCATTCTTCCTTTGAAACACATGAAGCTTCTGTGATGTTCTTCTCATTTGAACATCTATTCAATTGGCTGCTCACAGCTTGGAGCGGACGGTAACTGCCCTCTTTTGTGTACATGAGATGATTGGTCAGTGTCGCTCTGATTGACAGCGAGAGTAATTCCGTCCCTCCCTCCAGAGAACGCAGCTAGTTTTGCTCCTCTGGACTCCCGGCCTTGNGGCCTTGGTGTCGTCAGGATCGAAACTCGTCATTTCCCCATGATGGTGCGAAAGTTTTTCCTGTTGCGCCACTTGGGTGTATTTGAAAAGACAGTGTCTAGCCTCGCTACCCCAAACACACCCACACACTTTCAGCTTTTTCTATTCTTATACTTGCCTTCCTCTGTGTTCCCGCTGTCTGTTTCTTTAGTTTTTGCTTTTCTTCACCTTTTTGCTTGTCTCTATAATACTGAAAATCTCTTGAGCTTTGGGCTGATTTTATGGTCCATGCCACTCTCTGGTTGACTTATTTAGAACTTACTTGTATTTTGTGTTCATTTTATTTCTTCTTCCTGCCCTCTTTCTTGCTTGGACAGAACATGGTGTTCCTTTCTTCCCAAGCGTCTCCCTGCTGCCTTGGCCCTGTTCCCCGTTCTCAGACTGCAGGCTTTTAGAGGACAATCCCTTACATACACCCAAAGTCTCTCACTCTCGCGCTCTCTTGTGCTCTCTCTCTCTCTCTCTCTCTCTCTCTAGCAATTTCACTGTCAGGCAACAGTCATATTTGAACATTATTTGAGCAGGGTTAGGTTTACCAGAGAAAGTTCAGGAATGTAATTTTTGTGGAGTTTGACAGGATTTGGACAGGATATAGCATGTGAAATTTGCACAGAATACCACTGATAGCCCGGATACGCATCAGTGAGACATATGACTGCAATGTGAGCAATATCTCAGTGCGTGGACGTGTCTATACCCAAGTTAATTACATTACAATGAGGTTGATTTGATTTGACAGAGCTCATTGTTCAATCTCCATTTGAAATCTCAAATTATGCCACTCTAAGTACATAAAGTTCACGATTCTTGTGTCTAGACAGGTTCATTAATAAGGAATTAACCATGACGGAACATGTTGTTATAGGAAAATAATCCACGGCACAGCGATGAGATGTAGCACGACATGAAAGGGAAGGCTGTTGCCAACCTGAAGTTGATTATTTTCCAATAACGGCTTGTAGTGTAGTGCTTTATTCCTCTCATACCACAGAGATTTGCCAACCAATTCAATTTTTAAATTTGTTAATGAATGACATGTTGTGCATTTAACGTTGAGGAACGTCTGCAAGGCAAGTTATGTTCCTCTTATCACTTGTGTTTTAGCAGCTACAAACAGTTAATCCATGTCCAGCCTCTCTCTTATTCACTTTCTTGAACTTAATAAGACCAAAAAAAAAAAACGCAGCTTGTCATGTTAAGAAGAAAGCAGAAAGCGTAAACACCTCCTTCCTGAAGACTCTGCTTTGGTGGAAGACTTGCTGACTGTTGCAAAGCGCTGACACTCGAAACATCCGTGGATGTTAAATAAACATATCCTTACAGAAAGCACGTTTTCTTAAGTAGCACATTTAACCATGTATTAGCTGTAGATGATGTAGTCGTCCACCCTACGAGTTTCTCTGAATGAGTTGTTCCTAGAAAAGTTAACATGGCATGGCATCAGGAGAGTGTCATGAGATTTCTTTCTTTTTTCTTTTTTCGAATTAGCTTTTGTATCCACTTCTGTTTAAGTGCTTGCACACACACACACACACAGCTCTTTCTTTGCACAGTGACTCCTTGGCTGACTCAGTATTTTCCTCCCTCCTCTCTCCTGCTGTTTCTGCGTCGCTGGTGGTTCTACTCTGGAATGCGGAGAGTAAAACATGACGGTTGGGCATTCCTCCGCTAGCCTGGCCCTCACGAGCACTAACTCCTGAAAACCTGCACAGTCAGCACTTTTACATGACACATGGCCCTGAAGCCAGCTTGGATCAGCCCTTTTTCTTTGCACAACACTTGATTTTGGGTTATGAAAACATGATGATTTGTTGCTATTTTAGTTAAAAAAAAAAAAATTGACATGGATCACTAACAAATTGAGATTTCACCAGAAGATGGCTACAAAGTTCGTACCAAGATTTGAGTAGCTTTGTTTTAACATATATTTAATTTTTTCCTTTTTTTATTTTCCTCTATTTCTTGTTCCTTGTCCTGTTTCTATTTTAATTAGTTTAGAGGGATTTTGGAGGATTTCCAGTATTTTTGTTGTATTACCATTAGTTTTAATTGCAATGATAATTATTTTTTGTTTGTTTTCATGTTTTAAATACAACTTACAGTTTTATTTATTAGTAATAATGACTACAGCTGGTCTTTGTTTTATGTGTCGCATTACAACTGATATGGAGATGTTTCTGACCCCTAACATATCTTACTGACTTTCCATTGTCCACAGATGAACATGAGTCACCTCTCTCTCTCTCTCTCTCTCTCTCTCTCTCTCTCTCTCTCTCTCTCTTTTTGCATACAGGTTACGCCTTCCTGCTTTTCCAGGAAGAGAGTTCAGTTCAGGCTCTCATCGATGCCTGCATTGAGGAAGATGGAAAACTCTACTTGTGTGTCTCCAGCCCCACTATCAAAGACAAACCGGTGAGCTAAAATCACTTTAGATCTCTAAATAAGATAAAAAATGTTTTTGTTTGTTTGTCTCTGTGTGTGTGTGTGTGTGTGTGTGTGTGTGTATATATACACACACACAAATAGATAACTTAGTGTTCTTATAAAGAAGTTCTTTTTTTGTAACAGTGTAAGTATAAACCTTTAGTGATTTTTATTTTGTTTAAATGACTTGGTTTGGTTGTTGGTGTAAATATCGGCTTGGCAGTGTTCCTTTGGTTTGTGTTTGTGATTTTGTTCCTTTGTGTTTGTGTGAAACACTCTTGGCATCTCTACATTCTGCTTACTTCCACGTAGCACTTAGACATGCAATGACACTTGAAAAGTCTGATCATGAGAACAGTTTACTGACTCGCCGTTCAGAGAGACACTCCTTCAGAAAGTGTCGAGTTAAGTCGAGGCTCAGTACAGACTCTCTCTGAACTACAGACTCTCTCTGAACTACAGACTCTCTCTGAACTACAGACTCTCTCTGAACTACAGACTCTCTCTGAACTACAGACTTTCTGTGAACTACAGACTCTCTCTGAACTACAGACTCTCTCTGAACTACAGACTTTCTGTGAACTACACACACTCTGTGAACTACAGACTCTCTCTGAACTACAGACTCTCTGTGTTGTTCAGGTCCAGATCCGCCCGTGGAATCTGAGCGACAGTGACTTTGTGATGGACGGCTCTCAGCCCCTGGACCCTCGCAAGACCATCTTTGTGGGAGGAGTCCCTCGACCTCTGCGCGCAGGTGAGAGACCAAGTTCACATTTTCTCCAGATGCGTCTCTATATTCAGTACCTCAAATTTTTGTAAATATTTGCTTCCGTAAGCTGAAATGAGGCAAACTTTTGGTGGGCAAACTTTTAAACTTTTACGTTGTATGTAACTCTGTCTCTTATCTCTCTCTCTCTCTCTCTCTCTCTCTCTCTCTCTCTCTCTCTCTCTCTCTCTCTCTGTGCGTGTGTGTAGTGGAGTTGGCAATGATTATGGACCGGCTGTATGGAGGTGTGTGCTATGCTGGCATTGATACTGACCCTGAGCTGAAGTATCCTAAAGGAGCAGGACGAGTGGCCTTCTCTAACCAGCAGAGCTACATCGCTGCCATCAGCGCTCGATTCGTCCAGTTGCAGCACAACGACATCGACAAACGGGTGAGTGCTGGCAAACGTGCTGTGTGCTGCTTTTCTAGTATTACTATTCTTCTTCAACTTTGTTGAAAATAGTGTACTCTACTTGTGTATGACGTAAATCTCACACAGTACCACACACTTCCATGTGTGTCAGAAACGTGTGGTAAGAGCTGCATTAAGCTCACGTGTGACCAGCAGAACCCTGGTATTTTGTGAAAGTGTTTTTTTTTTTAATATACGTGCAACACAGTGCTCCTGTTCAGGGTGGGACAGTGGAATCCATACAGCAGGAATCTTGCACATGAACCTACATAAAGCCGCACTAACAGCACAGCAGTGTATATAACAGAGCATTCTACCTGTTTCTGTACCTCTCCCCAGTCTGTGCTTACTTTCTCCAACCTCCAACCTCAACCTGCCACTATATCCACTCCCACTGGACCCTGTAATCCTTCCTTCCTCATTTCTTTCCTTCTTTCCATCCTTTTCTTTCTTTCATTCCTCTTTCCCTTCCCTTCCCTGTCTTTCTTTCTTTCCTTCCTCCTTTTCTTTCCTTCTTTCATTCCTTGCTGCCTTTCCATCCTTTCCTCCCTCCTTTCCTTCCATTCTTTCCTCTCAGTCTGGTTCTCTGGAGTCAGTGCTTCTCAGTAGATCATGTTCCAGTGAAAGGGTTAAATGGCTCAGACGATGTTATGTTCTGCTTTGTGCCTCACTCTCAAACCTCCAGCCCAAAATTTCTAACACTTGCAAACTATCAAGCTTCAGTGTAACAAACCCATAACAAGCCAGTTTCCTTAGAGGACCATTTCTCAACATTCATCATTTTTACTTACAAAATTCATATTATATTAATGACATTACTGTCATGGCTAATGTTATGCAGTGCCCCTGCTGAGGGGTGTGGCCCTGGAATCCTGGTAGCTCATTGGTTTAATACAGCTCTGTGTGTGTGTGTGTGTGTGTGTGTGTGTGTGTGGAGTTTAGAGTTTATAGACGATCCCAGACAAAGCTGCATAGTTCCAGGCATTTATTCAGGCTTCTGCTACGCTCTCATCAGCTCCCAGTCATTTCCTCTTCTAGCATTATGAATGGAAAGCATGAAGCAGGCATGTAATCAGATTGACCATCAGCTTCTGGACAACAGACAACCATTTGAAGACACGCACGCACGCACACACACACACACACACACACACACACACACACACACACACACACACAGTCAGGCTAATTATAGCCTTGCTTTTGCTTTTGCTTTTGCATGCATATGCAGTAGGGCAGTTTTCTATTTTAAGAGTGTTGTCGTATAGGACAGAGGTGATGGTGTGCAGATGAAGACTGGCAGACTGCTTGGCCAGATGGAGTTACTTGAGACTGTGTGTGTGTGTATATGTGTGTGTGTGTGTGTGAGAGAGAGAGAGAGAGAGAGAGAGAGAGAATCTGATAACCCTCTGACCTCTTTTAGGAAGTACTATTGTCTTCATTTATTACTGAATTCTGGCTTTCCACCAAAACAAGTTTCATCCTATAGTACATTCAGTTTCTTACTCTTGTGTTTTATTTGTGGCTCCTGCTGAGAGTGTCGGACCGTCCTCACTTTACAATCTCCTCAATTTTTCCTCACTTATTTCTGTTGGGTGGTTTTGATGAGTCAGTGAGAGGCTGGATTTGCTCTTTGAGGTGTCATATTTAAGGAAGGCCGGGTGTAATAACATACTAACTGCGGGATGCACTTTCCTCACACACACACACACACACACACACACACACACACACACACACACACACACACACACACACACACACACACACACCATCCTAGCACATTAGCAAAACATTTCCAGGTGAAAGCAGCTTAAAGTGATCACTTTGTCTCTGCGCAAGTAGAAGCCATATACAATTACGTACTGAGGTGAACAGTATAATGATAAAATCAGATACCTGTTATTACTAGTAATAAGTAGTGGATTGGACGTTCAGATCTATTTTATTGCTGTTAAAAGCTTTTTGTAACGAGAATAAAAAATCTTTGCGCTTACACTTTTGAGATTGTGACTATTGTTTTGGTTCTTTGTTAGAAAAACCTTAAATATGGGATTTCATTTACACGTCTGCTGTGTGCTGTTTTGGCATATCGCAGCTCTACTACAGAAAGCACTTTTGTGATGTGTAACATAAAGGAAACGCCGAACATGTTTCGAAAAATTGAATTGAGAGTTAAACAAAAGAAAACCAATGATTGTTAAATAATAAGTGAAAAGCAAAAAGGATTCAGATTCAACTCACAAACGTTAATCCATCTGAGCAGAGGACAAAATCAAACGCTCACTGCCCAAATGTTCTCTTCATACATCTAATACATCTATATTTGTGATATTTTCTATGTCAGAATAGTGTGACGGTGTTTGGACAGCCAGTTGTCTGTATTTAGAGAACGGGGTCGTCCACTGTTACGAGAGGAATATACTGCGGGAAAATGCTTAATTAAAAGATTTCATTCCTCAAGATGTAATCGTTTTAATTGTTATTATTCCAAGTTTTAAATAAATGAAGTAACAGAGCAACAATAATACGTTACTGGAAAGTACATTACTGGGATATATATCTTCATTGAAAAAGCATCATTATTTAAAATAATAATAATAATAATAATAATTCTTGTTTTGTTTTTTGTTCTTTTTTTTTTAAACATAATTAATAGTAAATTTCAAACTTAAACTGCTTAAAATATATTTCATATCTTCCATTGACTCATATGGGCTATTTACCAATTTATTGATTGATTAGTTTGTTTAATTGTATTATTATTATTATTATTATTATTATTATTATTATTATTAAGAATCAATTCTTCATTGGATTTAACAAATAATTATAGTAATGACTAAAATACTAGAGAATGTATGAGTTTATTCTCATCCGTACTCCGACGCCAACATTCAAGTCAAGCCTTAGCTTTCGGAGTTTTCAGGAATGTGCTGGATCGGCAGTGCTCTGGCACTGGGTTAAAATATGAAAAGGGGAGGCAACCAGCCTGGCTGGAAAACTTCATCTGGAAATGTTTAGTTTTTGGTTTGAAACAGCATTTATAAGCATAAATTCCTCACATTACATACCTGTGTCCTGTGAACCTGCTCTCTGCTGCTCAGTGCTGGTCTCATGGTAGCTCCCGTGTCTGGCTGTAGGTGGAGGTGAAGCCGTACGTGCTGGACGATCAGATGTGTGACGAGTGCCAGGGTGCGCGCTGTGGAGGCAAGTTCGCCCCGTTCTTCTGTGCCAACGTCACGTGCCTGCAGTACTACTGCGAGTACTGCTGGGCCAGCATCCACTCCCGCGCCGGCCGCGAGTTCCACAAACCGCTGGTGAAGGAGGGAGGAGACCGACCGCGCCACGTCTCCTTCCGCTGGAGCTGATGGAGGAGTCACTCATCCTCCCTCCCATCACTTCTTCACTCCCATCATCCCCTCCAACCAACTAACCACCACCATCACCACGACTACAACCGAAGATAACATGGGTCTTCTTTTATCCTTTCTTTTTCTTTCTTTTTTTTTTTTTAAATCACAGCTCTTAATATCCTTGTCCACCATACTCTCTGCTAATGAACATTCAGTCGAATAAGAATTTTGAGTCTTTCTGCTCAGAAATTTGCACTTTGGCACACATGTACACACTTGATGTTAGCTAGGTCATGACAATACTGCTCTTTTTTCCAAGTTTAATTCAATTTCCTCTTGATTTAGTCAGCCAGTGTTTCCCAATAGGACATCATTAGACAAGAGTGAGACTACACACACACACACACACACACACACACACACACACACACACACACACACATATTTAAAAAAAAAAAAGATTATATTTTTGTTTTTTTAAACTATATATATATATACGCATAGATAATTCCTTTTTTAATTTTTTTAATTTAATTTAATTTTTTTAAAGAGCATGCACTTGTTTTCAGAAAACCTATATCATTGCCCCAAGTAGAAAATAGGAGGGAACAAAATTAATTTAAAATCAAACTTTAAGGGCAAAAGGAAAAAAAAAATCATAAATGAATCTAAAATTAGAATACACCTATTTGCTCTCCATTTTGAAAATAGTTCAGTTAATACCTCATGTGCACAATCAGATTTTGTTTCCTTCGCTTATAATTTATAGGCCTTTATTTTTTTTAAATAATATTATTTTTTAGTGTTATGTACATGTAATGCTGCAATAGCTTTTGCTGCTAAATCCGTGGTATATCGATGTATACCATAGTACTTTATTCAGGCTGGGGAGTGGATGAGAATCAGTTAGGGCGCCTGGTTGGGAGGTGAACAGGCCGGCGTGAGAGCGAGCATCGGCCATGGTGCGGTCGGCTTTCGCCCCTGAACTGCATGTTTATCCAAATCAGGTCGCTGCATGCAATAGAATTTTCAGTATCAAGCCTATTATTCATCTTGGCCCACTTTGCACATGACACAGAGCAGGAAAGCGCACAGGAGACGGAGATGCTGCGAGAGGAAAGCCCATCTCACACGTTGGTTCGTTTCCGATCTCGCTGATCATATGTCAATAGCTAAAAGCGTGAGCAGACGACTAAAACGCAATTCTGATTTAAAAGGCCTAGATGTAGGATAAGCCTTCAAACAAGCTGTCTCTAATAGGTGAAGAACATTTTCTTTTTCAGTGATTGTTAATATAATTGTGCAATTTTTTTATACAGTATGTAGTTAGGTTTGAGTATATGCCTAGAACTGTGATTCGCTTTACTGTTCTTGATGTCTAACAAGTCCTGTGAAAACTTCATAACCAGTGTATACAGTACACACACACACTCACACACACACACACTCTTACACACAGTCTTCCCTGTCCCTCTGTTCCGTATACACTGACACACGCACACACTTTTGATAGTTCTCACTCACACAGGATGTATAGAAACTACCCCTTCCCTAAAAACTACCAACACCATTCACTAGAACTAATACCACGTCAGGCCTCGTTGCTTCTGCCTGACTAGTGAAGTGATTAGTAGACAAAAAAAAAAATACTGCAGTGACGTGTGTGTGTTTCCCTCAAAGACCCACATAAAGAGTTCAGACAGTGTGACTGCAGCACATTGGATTAACATCAGAACATCGTGTGCTCGCCGCATTTATATATCTATATTATCTCTATATACACAGATTTTCCTGCAAAGCTTGAAGAATAGAACCAACCTGCTAATAATGATGGTGGATATTTTTTTAAGACTATGGTATGGGCTTGAGAGAGGACGAGTGGGAGTTTAGGAGAGAAAACAAGTATTGGCTGCTGACGTGATGCATTTAAGAGTGAGACAGGGTTCCACGAGCCCATGACAGTCCCGAGCTCGGGGTTTCACGGAGCGAACCGTAGATCGTAATATCCCATGTTCCCCTAGTGACGTTTGTCACACTGGAAAAGGCCGCAGCAACCGTGGCTCGGGTTTTTAATCCTAAACCGTCACCTTTAGGATGGAACACTTTGTTCGCTTTTGAAAAAAAAAAAAAAAAAAAGATGTAAAACAAGAGCTACTTTTTTTACTGATGGAAAAAAACAACAACAACAACAGAAAACTAATCATGAATAGCAATGAGGATCCTTATGGACGTGAATTCTGGGGGGTTTGTGATATTTCCTTCCCAACCCAGAAGGGTTTTCTAGATCTGTTCCTTTTCTGTAATAGACATTTGTTATGCACTACTCTTTGTATCTAGATAGTTAGCTATCAGTCAGCTATTTTTTTGTTGAGAGAGCACGAGCGAGAGAGAGAGAGAGAGAGAAATAGAAATTGTGTGCTTTCTGACTGACGTGATCTTTTGCAATACCTCAATTTTGAAATATAATAGGAGAGAAATCAATATTTTCTAAGTAAGTTTATTCAAATACAAAATATATATTAATTTAAATTTGCAAGAAAATGATTTAACAGATGGTTAATTTTATTTTTGTCATGTTTATTTGCTTTTATGTTTAATTTTATTTTTTTGAGAAAAAAAATGATTAAAAAAAAAAAAGCAACTGAAGGAGCTAGAGCTTTATGACTTTAATAGAATAAGAGTCAGCTGAAGTAGAGACGACCTTAACACGGCGTAAATGGAGAGAGAGGTTCGCCACCCACACGCCACAGTGTTACAAAAAGAGTTCATACAAAATCCAACTCCAGAGAAAAAAAAAAACAAAAAAACAACAAAAAAAATGGAGTCGACATCCATTAGGTGCTTAAAAAGTCAACTGACGATACTTCCCTTGGTTTTGTATGTTTATAATCAGTCATTTACTGACCAGTGAAACGAAATTTTTTTTGTTTGTGATTTTCTTTTTTTTTTTTTTTAATGAAAAGCTTTTTTATGTTTCTTAAGTGTAGCCCATTTGTTTTGTAAAAGCGAATTGCCCTACTTTGTTAACCTGACCTAATTTAAGCTAAACTGATCTTCGAGGGTTCTTGATTAAATGGAGAAAAAGGAACGAATGTTCTTTTTTTTTTTTTTTTTTTTTTTAAATAAAAACACACACAAAGATCCAAACAGTTTCAGCTGTAACTTGATCGAAAGCCCCCAAGGTGCATCAGCAGCATGGTGGCCTTCTATTCACCTAAGACTTGAATTAGTCCCATTTTTTTAAGGCTATAACCTCGATTCTTTGTTGTAATGTGCAATACTGTTTGTACTGTTTGTAAAAAAGAAAAAAAAAATATGAAAAGAAAAAGAGGCATAAATCTTTATTGCAGATTTATTTTCATTGCAAGCATTGTGATTCACTAAAATCATTTTCTACTGTGTATTTACCTACTCTACATGCTAGTACCTTCCAGTGGTAATGTAGCCTTTATACTGAGAAATTTTTCATTATTTTTAGAGATTTTTTGCAAAAAAAAAAAAGAGAAAGGAATTAAAACATTTACATATTTTTTCTTCTTTTTTTATTTCATATTTCTTTACAGACTTATTTCTCAACCATTAATATTGGCTATTTCTGGGGGAGACTTTCATATCTGGTCAATGTCGTTAATATTATTTTGTATTTTTACTTGGAATAAATTAATTTTATGATGCTAATTCTTTAAAAAAATATTTTTTCTTTTTGTTCATTTTATTTGATGAAGCTGAGAACCTTTGTAATGTTACTAAAGTGTCTAGATTTTTGAAATGCGACGCTTTGTGTTAACTCGCTGATGTTGCTTACATTAGTGTGACAATGATCTCAAGTAAGAGGGCAAAACTTCAAAACTAGGAATTGATGCTTGGTAATGGAACATGATGGTAATGTATCGACTGAATGGGCAATAAAACGAAATGGCAGAAAGGAGCGAATGTGAGGTGAATGTTGTAATACAGCAGGAGCTACACAGTGATTTAACTACTTCTACTCCAGTCACTGCCACTGAAAAGCCCACGATGTGCTGAAATTAAAGCAACATGCTGCGGCTGAAGAGAGTCACAACACCTGTCTGTGAGCATTCACTCACAAATACTCTGTAGAAGATTTTTTTCCATCTGGAGCAAGACCTAGTGTATATAGAGGGCAGTGGTTAAGGTTTTTGGGCTGTGCCTGGGCCACACTATAGTATAATCAGGGTAAAATCGTTTTCCATTTTCTCCCCAAATATGGTCCTGGAAAAATCCCATCCACCAGCTAACTCTCCTCCATCACATGACATCTACCAAATGTAGAGGGTGGAGGCTAACACGTTTCCTCTGAGACACAAGAAGCCAGACAACAGCATCTTTGCAAACAGGGCAGTGTAACCCACTCAGATGCACCTGATATCTGCCCTCTTCCACATACATTTGCTCACAGATGCCCACGATTGGCTAGTGTCACTGTGATTGACAGGGGAGAGGGAGTTTGGGGTTCTCACCAAGAAAACACAGCCAATCTCGCTGTCTTGACTCTCGGCCACAGATTGCTGTGGGATCGTGTTGTCGAGCTTGCGTTCTCCCGACGATAGCGCAAGCGCTTATGTTTTTTGTTGCACCTAGATAAGATGGACCAACACCTTTTGACTAATTCGATTTAAACATTCAACGGTGCTATGATACAATCAGAAATACAAAACATGCAATATTTATGACCTCATCCTGTAATGTAGGGCAACACCCACGGCTTCATGTCAAAATGCAATCCTGACATCACACATGAAAGACCAATGACAGCTGAGCTAAATTGTTATCCACCAAGCCACATCTGTTTATGAGAAATTCGGCAAATTCCCAGGTTCTGAGAGTTGGGATCATTGATTCCTGGGCGTAATCTGAAAGTGGGAAAGTGTTTATTTCTTGGCAAAATCTAGCATGGGGTTCGATGACCCGAAAATTCTCCAGGCCAGAAAATTGGTGCAGTCTCTCATATCTGGTACCTCTCACGTTTTCAAACATTAGGATTGTATAAATCATGTAGTGTGACCCAGGCATTAGTGACAGAAAGGTTGTAGAGGTCTTCAGCAAGCCTCTTAATGCTCTTAACCCATCAGCGTGCTGTGCTCTGACCCTGACATTCTAATCAAAGTTGGGTAAATATTTGCGACATATTTGTTTTCATTTTCATATACTTCATTGGGATTGTAGCTGTGCATGAAAGTAGTCAGTAACTGTAACTCAGTCAGCGCTCAGATGTGCAACTGATCCACCACTTTCCCCAGTTTGTTCAAGTTAAACTAATATATTTGATCAGTTGTTGGGAAATGGAAGTTAGGATTTTAGGCTACGAGCTTAAAGAAAAAAAAACTAAACACCCCCTCATCTTTTTAAGAGGTAGATGCTCCAGCTCTGGTGTTGTGCTCATCTCTTCTGCACCAAGGTCAAAACAAGAATGAATGTCCTCTCTAGCTTGCCTTTTTCTATCCATTTGTTTTGGTCTTTTACTAATCCCAGACTTGCATACTAACCTCCTAGTGTCGTCCTCCTGGAACCTTTATTTTGCTCTCACTGTCGACTGTCGATCATTTCATCATTAGCTCACTGCACTCATTTTGTACCCCTTGTTCTAAAAGGACCCTCAGATATAACAATGTCACTAAACAGCTGCTGAGGAACGAGGAGAAGAGAAAGCGAAGCCGCGTCCTGGTGACTGTTTCACACTCTCTGTAGAGGTTTATATATTTCCTGTGCTAGATTTGGGTAGTTATTTATTCACCTGTGCTTCATGCTCATTCTCCGTGGGTGGAACTGCAGCCCACTCAGTCATGTTGTGGGGAAAAAAAACAAAAAACAAAAAACCCAGATACAACTATATACATGAAGGATTGATTTCTTTTTCCAAGTTATGTTTTAATTTATAACTAATGACAGGTTCTATCATGACAAGGTTTTGAGATTGTTGATATGGACCTGTGCTTGTCTAATGTTGTAGTTAAACTGTGATTAAAAAAAAAAAAAAGGAAAAAATATATATGGAGGGTAATGCTGCTATTGCTTACAACTTGCTTCAAGTTTGTAGTTCCCACCTTCATTATTTCCCCCTTTTCTGTACTAATAAGCAGATCTTATTAAACATAGTTGTATGATGCTGCGAAGTGTGGTTGTCTTTTGCATGGCCTCAGTGTTTTCCTGTAACTCTGTTGCATGAACATACCGTCTACACCACAACTTCTAATGATTATACGCAACTTATATACATTTTTATAAAATTAATGTTGGTGCCTGTGTGTTTAATGGAACTCGGAGCAGGCTGAACCACACACTAACCACTAATTAACCTCTTCAGTGCTCAGTGTGCATTTAAAAAAATAGTTTAACGACAGCGTCTTGGCTTTCTAAAAACCAAAAGAAAACCCTCACTCATGAAAAGGTTAAAGGTCTTCCAGACGTTCAAGGCATGAAGAATCCTCAGACGGAGCTACTTAACCCTCATCACTGCATCTCCAACTGGACCAAAAAACCCTTTTCTTCCTCACTGCTGCGGACTTTTTAAGTCCAATATTGTGTGTGGAGCATTAAATGTGTCTCTAGGGATAAATCTCCGCATTTGCAGGGTTATAGTGGGAGCAGCCAGGAGGTGAGACAGCACCACTAACAGATTATCTAAGCAGAGAACAGAGCTCCCTCTCTCTCTCTCTCTCTCACACACACACACAGGGAGCACTTAGTTTACAACTAAATTACAGATCAACCTAAAAATGAACTATTATATATGTAGTATGTAGATATACTGTTCAGGAGACAAGTTTGACATGCGATTTAATGCAAATCTAGCAGTAGAAGAATCAGCCACAAAACTGAGCACTCGAGTGTTTAATGAAACAGCAGCTGGATACCAAATTGGACCAGTGTTGCCCCGAAATGCTGCATCAGTACCTGATTCCCCACTGCTGCTGGCTGAGGAGGCCTGGGGTACGGTCAGTGTTCCATGCTGGTCATGCTGGGTCACTTAGCTCCAGTGAAGGGAAGTGAAATCTTAATGCTATAGCATACAGAGAGTCTACACAATTGTGTCCTTCCAACTTTGTAGCAACAGTTTAAGGAAGAACCACATACAGGTGTGATGGTCAGGTGTCCACAAATTTTTGGCCATATTTTCCCCAAACAAACCCAGTGCCTGTTTCATGCAGCGAATGCTCGGCCCATTGAAGATTAAAGACATTAAAGATGTCTATCAGACGCTTGTATTTCAGCCCAGTAATCAGGTTAATTAGTTTTATTTTATTTTTTTATAGATGCTATATAATGATTTGAACGTACTTTCACAACATTAAAAGGTAACTATAAACAAATAAAAAAAGTATGACGTTCTTTAATAAATGTAAAAAATAAATAAATAAATAAAGTTTATTGGCATATCAGTGGCAAGTTTCTATGGTATAAAGATTACAACACTGGAGGTGCTTTTATTGAGAAACAAGTTCAACGTGCGTTATTTATTTTCCCAACAGCATGACCAGTCGTGTTTTATTCCAAACATATTCCCATGACTGGATTTCTTAAGCGCACGGAAACATGCTGATTGAATTATTGCGTCGAATAGAAAAGGTAAATAAAATGTCTAATTTCAAAAACACGGGATTTTGTTTATCCTGACGAGTGAGTAAATCTTTGAGAAGCTAAGATGATAAGGAAGTATTAATCAGTTTCTTTCAGGCAACACTGTTGTTAAATCTCTTTCCAAAGCCATGTGGAAAGTATGCGGCTGTGTCCTAATCGACATGACTAGCAGTAGGATTCTACTGAACCAGTTAAAACATGACCAACAGAAGACCCTTCACTACATAACCGAGTGCTGCAGATTTTTATATGCTGTATATGCAATATCATATACAATATACTCCAAACAGGAGAAAAGAAGCACAATAGCGCATTCTAATGGTGAAGATTAGATTTAACGGGAACTAAACCTATAAATGTATATTTTGTTTGGCGTTGGTTACAAAAACTTCCAGTATGATGGAAATGACCAGAGTGCAGCTTAAAGGAACAGCTTGCCTTAAAGCATGCGGCCGTCATGCCCGTGTCGTTTGGGATAACGTCTCAGCAAAAAGTTAGCCTTCAGGATGTCAGTATTGCATCCGTCACAGGAAATCCTCTCACTTCTGATATCAGGATTGTATCAAAAACACAAAAAATTCAAACGGTGCCTCCATGTTGGTATATTCTACACACGCTGGTACTGAGATCTACCAAGCAAGGAGGAATCAACAGTCCACTTTTTTTTTTTTTAAAGAACAGACAGGCATCAAAGAAAGCTCATTAGAATTTATTAAAATTCTATTGGCTTAATCAAAGAAGGCAAATTACAGAAATATTTACAAGTCCTTGTTTTCTTTTTTTCCTTTTTAAAACTATCCAACAAGGTTCCATGAGCATCCTATATCTGCCAGGTGAACAGTACCTAGATTCCAGTCAGCACCGTGCCCTTGCACATGCCAGACGTTTCACATTTTCTCTGGGTGTGTGTGTCATGGTAGGCTGCGGCTCATGTTCTGATCGGAGCTACAGAGGTGGATGAGGGACTGACAGGCTTCAGAGAAAAAGACCATCACCCCCTAGTGGAAAGGAAGATTAGCATTTTTCATTCCAGTTACATTTTTTTTTCCTTCTGTCTAAATGTCTAGTGTCCGCTGTTCTAGATGCAAGGCTCCAGAAGCCTTTTTGGTTAAGATGGCTGTCCAGTCTACAAAAATAAACAATATATACAAAATCCTATGTTTTGTATATTGGCTTATATGCCAGTTAAGATCCAATACTGATAGGTGATTTGCCTTTCGAGGTAAGCTTTAAGACTTTAAGTGCAGGATGACTAGTCGATGATACTGTTTATGATCAACAATACAAGGGAGGTCCCACAGCACGTGTGAGAATAAAATCAGTGGACCAAGTCTGGGGGAAAGAGTTAATCCCAGTGCGTTCCTCCTCAGCTTGGCAGTGTGGGCTTGGAAGGTCTGCGTGTGGAGTGTGAGAGCTCTTTAACAGCGAGATGAAGTCCTGGCTGACACGATTGACCGAATATCTTGTAAGGAACCATGGCCAAATCTTTTATCCAGACGGCGTTTCACTCTTTTGGGGCCATGATGACCCACGTTATTGTCCGGAACAAATAAAAGTGGTGGATCGTAAGAGGAAGTTTGGTGGAGGCTGCGTGAGAAGGTGTGCTGGGTTAGTGCAGTGACAGCATGAAAGAACCCAGGTCATACTCCGCTTCGTACTGCTGCTGGTCCCACAGCTCCCCCAGGCCATCCAGTACGGACTTCATACTGGCCTTCCCTGAGGAGGAGGACGCCGCTTCGCTCTTCTCAGCCTTATCATCCTACAAGCAGAAGATGAGCGTTATACACATTTCACATCATGTGAATTTTTATATAAAAGTAAAGCTTACTGTCTGCCAACCGAACACAATCAGCTAGTCTATGACTGTGTGTGGGTCAGTATGAAAGAATGCATGGCATGTACATGTTTCAATTAAAGGCCTTCGAATTCAATCAACTTTGATTTTAATACTGCAATTATAGTATATTTTAGTGGCCTACAACTTCAATACTTGGACTGATATTAGCAGTAGTCATAGAAAATCATAAGAAGGTAAAAATCTATTTTATTGACACTCAAACAAATGTGGATTTTTCCCCTCTTCAAACATTATCGAAGCCCTACTATGCACACACAGACTGTGCTGTCTAGTCCCAAGGAGCCTCGCCCTGTTTGTGAGGTTATCTATCCGCATATACATATGGGAAGGCGTATAAAACGTAACACTATTGTGTACAGACATAAGCATCAGTGTTAAATGGTCCCTCCCTCTTCCACAGAGGCAACCCCTCACAAAAGTCCCACTGTATGAAGCAAGAGAGGGCTCATTTGTGCCCACACTGACATGACTAGGACAGCTTTGGGCACACAGATACGCTCACTCGGATGAGCAAAAAGGTCACTCTTGATGAACAAAAGCATGTGAATGTGAGGATTTTATATATTGTACAGCTTTGATACAGAGGCTTTAGAATAAACAGAATGACACTTGGCACACTTGCCTTGTCCAGAGTGAAAAGGTTCAACAGCTGCTCTGTGCCCATGCTCTGGAGGCTGGCGTTCTCCTGGCTGATCACCGTGTTCGCTATGCTCATCTTAAACTTCTGTAGACCCATGATCTTCTCCTCCAAAGTGCCACGAGTGATCAGACGATACACGTTCACCACACGTTTCTGAAACCCAGATACGCTCAGGTCTTTATTCATTTATTTTTTTAACCCAAAAGCAAAGCCAGTTTTGTAAATAATTGTAGCACACACAAACTTACCTGTCCTATTCGGTGAGCGCGGTCCATAGCCTGTAGGTCTCTCATTGGATTCCAGTCATGTTCCACGAACACCACGGTATCGGCTCCTGTGAGGTTCAAGCCCAGACCACCCACGTGTGTCGTCAGGAGCAGCACATCTATCGAAGGGTCGTTGTTGAACCTGAGGACAAAAAGGAAAAGGCAAAGGTGAGAGGTGGAGGCAGATTCAGCTAGGACCATCGTTTGGATAGTGAAAATCAGCTATGATATTTGCATATCCAGTCCACATTTGAATGTTTTTAAGATCCCTTGTTCTACATTTTGTCACCTTGTATGTCTAATTAAAAATTGCTGAATTACCTGAACAACCTTTTTCACCTCACATTATCTGATTACATATGAAAAATAATTCCTTTCAACATTAATAATTTATAACAGGCATTTATGAGAATCCATCTTTCTGTGACTGAATCACAGATGGCATTTTATTGGGCACATAATGCATGGTTAGTTTAGCAATGCCGTTAGTTTACGCCCCATGTAGTGAGAACATATTGACTAGGAGGCCATCTGGGGTTTGGCCCAACTGTGACAGGCATAAATAAATTATCCCTGCATGAAGACATGATGAACACAGTACATTTACATGGATTCTTAATATTAATTCTAGCTAAATTCTCCTGGACTAGAAACACACGCATTGTGTGTGTGTGTACATGTATGAGCTTATATTTTTGAGCATTATCACCTGGAGACAATGGAATGGCGCAGGCCTGCGGGCACACTGCCGTCCAGGCGCAGATAGGTGACGGTTGGAAGCTGAGGCTTCAGTAGATCATGCTCCACCATGTCCAACATGCTCTTCAGCTGGCAGAAGATCAGCACACGGTGCTGAGCCACCACAGCCTCTGTGCTGACGTCCGAAGAGCCGGATGAGCCCAGTCCACAGTCCAACAGCAACTACATGAGATGGAATGTTAAAAATCAGTCCAAGTGCTGCAATTCTGATGTCAGTGATGAGTCAAATACCAATTAAGTATCCCGGTTTTACACAGCTCAGTAAAACACAATATCCAAATGATTAAATCCAGACATCCCACGATTGACCGACAATTTATCTGAGGAATCCACACAAGTCCTGGGTTTCCACTTGCAACTTTAATACTTGGTTGTGTCTGGTTTGTATAGCTGCTGCATGGATGGACAAGCCTGTTTTGCTTGTGCATATTTTCAGACTATTCCACTTTGAGAGACCATTACATAAACTGAAAAAGGAGAAAAAAAGATCAGTGCATCTACCTGCTTAAGTGCAGAGAGTTTTGGTGCATGCTGGATGTCCCGGAGGCTGGAATTCTGGGAGGTGAGCTGCTCGCTAATGCGCTTGTGCTCAGGATGCTGAGGTGTCAGGACCAGTGCTGGGTGGTTACACAGCTTCCTCAGGTACTGCAGTGCCTATACAATATGCAGAGTATTAATGCCAAAACTGAGACCAAGTAAATATTACATTACAATTTAGTCAAACTTGGTCAAATCAGTAGCTATATCTAATGTACAGTCTAATGATATGTAATTTGGAGTGCCATAAAACTGGGAAAACTGCAATCCTCATTTCTGGCATCATGTAACTGCAAGTCACTGCAAGTCAGATCAGAATTTATTTTCTTTCAAGGGTTTGAAATGTGAATGTTTTACACACTATACATGTAGTCTTCAAAGGCTAAACTACTTTTTGTCCTGAGGTGACCTCAACTGATGTCTCACCTGGAACACATGTCCGGTGGCCTTCAGCTTGGGTTTGTCCTCATCTTCTTGAGCTGCCGTAGAGAGGACATCGTCCACGTTCACCTTTGCCCGAGACTTGGCAAAGTCCTCATACAACTGAACCTGCGCACGCACACAGTGTGTGTGTGAGAGAGAAAAAGAGATTACTAAAAATGACACTTTGGGGACAATAACAATTTCTTTAAATTCCAGTGAGAAACACTTGGTCATACATTGTAATGTATACATATGAGAGAGACTTTGCTCATTTGCGCATTGGACAAATGGATCAGTTTTACTCTCAGCTGTGGGAGTACACGAATATGTGCACGTGCAAAGGACAGTACCTGTAGGGGACTCAGGTTGCAGTAGTAGTCTTGTATAATCTTGGGTGGCAGATCTTGGAGGACATCCTCCTTCATCCTCCTCAGGAGAAAGGGTAGCACCTGCCGATGCAGAGCCTCCATAGCCAAAACACCTAAGAGACACTCTCAGTCACGATACGCTACTACAACACTGTTTTCACACTCAACTGTATTTGTTGCAATTAGGCACACGGTTCAAGTGAGTCCTTTCAAATGGAACGGCTCACTCATTTAAAAAAAAAATAAAATTTTAAAATAGATTTTTCGATACAGTTTTACAACAGGGGAATGTATCCATTATCTTCCATTTTGCAAACAGCTGAGTGCACAACAAAAGCGACGTTCAAAATTGCCCAATCAATAAATCCAAGATTTGTCTGTGTGAAAACACAGCAATGATGCTCTCTCCTAAACAGATTGATCCTGGGCCCAGACTCAGTCATTCTTATAAAGACCACCACTTCACACAGTTAAAAGCTACCAAAGACAAAGACATTGACCATCACCTAAAAACAGCCCAAGTCTATAGAACAGCAATCCTAAACACAGGGTCTTATCTAAAAGAAAACTGATAAAACATTAAAACAAGGAAACAGTGAAGGACCCTACCTGCTTCCTGTTCCCGGGATGAGCTCTTGGCGTCTCGGCTAGCAAGAATGGGCTTCCCGTAACGGGCGGCAAACTGGCGCTCTGTACCCAGGAAGCCTGGCATCAGGAAGTCAAAGAGAGACCACAGCTCCAAGACATTATTCTAGAGAGGAGACAGGATGAGAGAGGGTAAGAGTTTTTTCCCTTCTATTTTCAACACACATCCAGGAAACCTTGCTTACAATCCACAGAAGAAGTAACAGAGAAAAACAGGTCAATAAAAAGCCATTTTCATCCTCCATAACAAAATGTCCATTATGTACAAAATGTAAGCACACCCAGAATCAATCTTAAATTCACTGGATTTGTTTGTACATTAAAAGTGACTTAAGCAGTTATAAAACTTGAAACTGGCATAAAAATACTCTACTATGGCTGACAACTTTTTTGTGCCCGAGCACCAATACGCTAGGACACACTCAATACAGACAGATGAAGAGACACAAAGATCCAGTTATCAATAAGTTAACTCTAATGAGACCTTCAACTCACCGGTCTGAAAATCATTAATCACATATTAGAGTAATATATTCGTAGCAGCCTAAGAAAACCTTTACATGGTGAAACTCATTTTTCTATATTAAATTCTGGACAGTTCATGTTATCCTGAACTGAAAAGCTCAGGCATTTCATACCACAGCACTACTGAATTCTCACATCTGTTTGGTGAGAAGGCATCTCATAATAGTTCTAGCTGCAATTCAACTCACAGGTTTATACTGATGCGCTTGTTCTAATATGTTATAGTTTCTATTGCTGCTATACTGTTTGCCTAATGTGATCTTTGGAGAATACAAAGGCAAGGCTAGAAAGTAAAGAAAAATGAAATTCCATGTCCATTTGGTGTAATATTGATTGTTTCTCAAAGCAGAGGTGTCATAGCATATTACAAGCAGGAAAAAAAAATTCTGTACATTAGTACTCAGGCTGCCATTTATACTGCTTGTGTCCTAAATATGAACGTGTGATTGTTTCCCAAAAGAAGCCCCTGGTCTGTGCTCCCTGCTGGAGAGCCTTCTATGAGTTCAAGTAAAAATTTGCACAGAAAGAATAGTTTAGGAGCTCTAGACTCACCTGAATCGGAGTTCCTGAGAGGATAACTCTGTAGTTGGCAGACAGCTGTTTGATAGCTTTGGATAGTTTGGTCTTCCCATTTTTAATAACATGACCCTCATCGAGGATACAGTAATTAAATTTAATATTCCTGTTAGGGTGAATAAAAGTCACTGGTTAGACAGCAGGAAAGCAGATCATTTGAAATGCACAGAGCAAGCAGAAATATTTACCTAAAAAAGTCAATGTCGTTCCGCACTACATCGTATGATGCTACCACAAGGTTGTGCTTTTTCACTTGGTGCTGTAATCTGGAACAGAAACGGTGCAAGAGCTGAGTCAACTAAACCCCAATTTAGCCGTTCTCTGTTGTAAGAATGGCTAATCAAGGCCTACAGCAACAGTCCTGTGAGAAGTGCAGGGGAAGGTGAGGAACCGTACCGCGCTCTCTCTGTAGGGGGACCCGTGTAGTGCAGGGGATTCAGGTACTCCTTAGTGCAGAATTTGCCCACCTCGTCCACCCAGTGGCCTGTCAGAGTAGGTGGGCAAACGACTATAGAGGGCAGAGGACAACAGTCTGCAGCCTTGGTCTTGGCATACTCCTGCGCCCTGCACACAAACAGGCACATTAAAAAAAAGGCAGATTTAAACAAGACAGCTTCAGAAAAGAGGGATTAAAAACCTATGAAGGCAAATAAATGAATAAATAATCTGAAATCTGAATAATTCAAGTCTGGACCTCTCTTGGTTTTCTTTGCTTAAGAATAATTTTCTTCTGTGGTTTATGCAACACAAAGCACTACATTAACACAACTGCTAAAGTTCACTTAATCAGATCAAAGAAGAAATCTTTAATCTTTAAAAAAAGACCAAGCTTGAATTTTAATTAATTCTAAAAGGATTTATTTATATATCGTATAAAAGGACAGCCTTAATCGATAAGCCGCTTGTACTGATGGAAAGCAGTGATGAGTACCTGAGGTAGTGGTCTCCAGCAAGAATGCAGATGGACTGAAGGGTTTTACCTAAACCCATATCATCACACAGGATTCCATGCAGCTTGTACTTATTCAAGAAGGACAACCAGTTCACTCCATCCTAGTGCAGAGGGAAAAATGGGGGAAAAATTAATAATAATAATAATAATAATAATAATAATAATACAAGCAGCAAGAACTTCATAGCCACACCATACAAATTCAGTTTTTTACTTTTAACATATTTCCTCAACGTAATTCAAATGTAATTTAAGGTCAAATTTGCAGTACTGATAAATACAGAAACACTCAAACGACTGACATGTAAGGAGCCGGAGCGTCACGATCACTGGCAGACAAAAGCTCTAGCCAAATTAAATTGACATTTTACAAATATCCGTGTATGCAAGTACACACAGTTCAGTTTTCCTGTTTTACGCTAGAGCCAGAGCATTATATACAAAAAAAACAAAATCAGTCAAGAGTTCAGAACATATGTGGCCTAAAATCACATCTTTAAAATGCAGTTTCAGACAAATTCATATTTGTAAGGACCCACAGACACCCAACAATATAATATATCGTTCATATATAATAAAGTTTGCCAAGCAATCAAGCATATTACTGTTACTACTTAGGAAGCACACATTCCAGTTACATGTCTACTAATAACCACCAAATACTGCACATGGGATGAGGGCAGATTCCTTCCTCAGCTTCCTTCTCACTTAAAATGTCTTCCATCTTCCTTTTAACTCTGTACTGCTGAGCCCCCTGTTCTACTAACACTACATATTTTTTTCCTTGTAAATGCACAATTACAGTTCAGAGAGGAAAAGAACAATGCCATCTAATTCCACAGACAGATTTTTCACTCTGGATTTGGTTTCAGTCCAGAAAGAAAAGGAAAAAAAAGAGAGACAGCCACTCCATTTTGGAGCTTACAAATTTGTTTAAATGTATAAATGTAATTAGTCAACAACACACCGCCTCCAGCAGCCTTTAATCTAAAGGCAAAAGCCATTTGTAATGTTGACAGTGAGGATGGAGAGGGGATAAAGTGCTGAGTGGCCAGTGGTTTAGTGCAGAAAGAGCAGAGAGAGGCCATACTTCACCCAGGCGGAGTGGCAGAGCAGGGGAGAGCTTTCAGCACACTTAGCAAATGCATGCAGCAGAGACAACATTATCAACAGCACACTGCCAGTCTAGTCAATAAATACATGCTTAAAAAGGTCTGGGATTTGAAACAAGCAGTCATGACACACTTTAATTCAAATTCTCTGTGTTTAATATTTATATGTTTAAACAAGCACACATTTATAATGTAAAGGGCATGACCATAAAACCACCTACCTGCTGATATTTCCTGAGTTCTGCCTTAATAGGGACAGGGATGGTGTAATTCTCCAGCTTCCTGCTATCCAATAGCTGTTCCAGAAAGTGGCGCTCTCTGGCCTTCTGACGAATGAGATCATCTGACATGGTGGGTGGGTTGGGGATGCCAGCCTATTAATGACACCATCAATAAGAACACATGCATAATTAAAAAAAAATTGGCATGGAAAGCTCTCTAAGAATGAAAAGACTCTTTCTGTAACTTTGTATAGATCTATTCATTACCTACATTATCTGTATCTGTGTTACCCTTTGTTCATTTACACAAGGATCAGTGTCACCAAGTCATATCCCCTGCATGCATGTGTGGATCTGGTTAACAATGAGAATGATTCATATGTTCTAGGCAGAAATTCCAACCTAGCTCATATTGTGCTTCGTGTTCAGTTAATGATGCTTATAAAACAAATGTCAAATTCAGCCATTATTCTCAGACATGACGAAGAGCAGTAACATGCTTCAGGAATGCCATGGTGCAGGTGCGAGATGAGTAACACACAATAAATAAACCTTCCAGATCTGGAATAATTTAATTTGCCATTTCAGTACCAAATTAGACATGGACCCAGAATATTTCCCTTTAGTGATATTTATTGTGTGTATCCAACTCGAACAATTTTAGGGTGCTTTCACACAAGTTGGTCCAAGCTGATCTTAATTGGTCTCGCACCAGTTCCAAATGAGCCGTAGTGTGGTTTGATTGTAGTGAAAAAGCAATGCGACTCTGAATAGATCCACCTCCAGGAAGTGAACCAAACATGCTGTATATTTTTGGTTGCCCTTTTTTTGTGTAGATGCGAGCTGAAAAACTGACCCGCAAGGCGTAAACTGAGGCAAGGGACAGAAACGTAGCGCTGGTCTGGAGATTTTATCCAATAGAGAAAAAGAGAAGACAAATTCTGGATGTGATGCACAAAATGTTTTAAACTAGTTATTTATATAATTATCTAATCATTTATTTAGCATCAGCTCTGTGTTTTCCATTGCTTGATTTTTTTTTTTTATTATTATTGCAACACACTTTGCAAAGGTTTATTTATTTGTTTTGGTCACTCTATTTCTGACCAATTAAGGAAAGAGGTTTACAATTATGTTTCCAGACCATGTTTTTTTTATTTTATTTTATTTTATTTAATTATGCAGGTTGAAAGTAAATGAAACCAAATAGCAAACAAGCCAAGTATGAATTTTGCTCCAATTCTGATGTGAAAGCACCCTTAGACTACTAAACAGACACTAAGAATGTTGCTTTAAAAAAATGCTATTGATATGGATAGTCGCTCTGGATAAGGGCATCTGCCAAATGCCATAAATGTAAAACCCTCCTTTCCCCCCCCCCAGATGGGGGCATGAGGAGTACGCACCTCCAGAGGTAACAGGCGTATGAGAGTGGCAAAACACTGTGTGGCCATGAAGCGCACACTGTCACTAGGATCGCTCATGCGGCCCAGCACAGGCACCACCAACAGCACAATATAGGGTACAATGTCCACCTCCAGCTGCTCCATCACGCCTGAGAGCTACAGTCAAGGACTAACAACACTTACATGACTTTATGAGAAAAATAAGCTCAACACTCACTCACTGCTTCGGTCTTACATAAAGCAGGAGTTTTGTCTGTAAATAATCTGCACAGTGTTTTAAAATCATCTAATATCTTAATTACATGCTATACATAAATATATTTTACACTTGCATCTTTGTGTGAAGGATACAGGCCAGTGCCTCGATAGCTCCCTCCTGTTTGGTGCTGTCGTCAATCGCCCCTAACCATGGGAGAACCTTCTCCAGGAAGCAGTTCATGGTTTCCATAGTGGCGATCTTGCTGAACACACCAACACAGCGAGCGGCCATATGACGCACAGCCGTGTACGGGTGCTGGAGACACGCACACAGCAGAGGCAGCTGCTCCAACAGCTTAAAAATAAAATATAAAAAGGGTGAGAGTTTGTGTTCAAGAGTTAGCATAGCGAATTGCTTTCTTAAATCTAGTTTAAACGGTTTGTGGGTGTAGAAGTGCATATTCACCTACCAGGGATATGAGCTCCTCAGACACGGCTCCTGTGGTGACCTCCAACACCTGTAGAGAGTTGACCAGCTCCTGAGCTACCAAGTCACCCTTCTCCAAGGGCTGCCTGGAATCTACAATACAGTATATTTGAAGAATACTTAGTAAACATTTGAGCTTGTTAGGATAGATTATGCCATAGCTAAGGTATGTTAACATTTACACATGACACCCGATTACATACACAGCCTTTAAGGGTGCTTACCACAACCCAGCGTGTCCAGAGCCTTCAGCGGGCCAATCATAGACTCCCAGAGACAGGGCAAAGCCTTGGTGAGACCAGACCCAAAGTGCCTAGCAACAGTCATCAGTGAGAACTCTGCACCTCTCCTCTGGATGAGAATCGGCTTCTTACTCTGAGAAAGAAACCAAGATTCTTATTAAAGATATGAAACCTACAAATTAACCCGCATGAATTACAGTAATCAATTTGGCATTAATTATAACTTGGAAGTTAAAAATCCCCAACCTCATCGGTTTCTGTGGAGATGGAGCTGCCAGGGGGAAGGTCATTGGGGGAGGTTTTTGGCAGTTTGGGGGCAGGGCCTCTCTTGCTGGTGATGGCAAAAGCTGCTCTCTGATGTCGGTAAAGAGTGATGATGCCTTTTGTTTTATTCACCATGTGGTGCATGCCGTCTTTCTCAGACACGTTGGCTACAGGAAAGCACAATGAGAACCTCAAATTAAGTCATTACTGCATAATGTACTTAATATATCTGGGCAGATGTTGCTTAAGGCCACGGCTTTCAAAGTGGGATCCGTGAAACATAACCATAAAGTGGATCATTTTTAAATTTAACCCAGCCACTGGGGCTTCACAAGCCAGTGGACTGTCAGTGCCGGTCCCAAGCGAGGGTTGCTTCGCGAAGGGAATCTGGCGTAAAACTTGTGGCAAGTCAAATATGCGGATCATAAATCAGATTTCAAAAACAGATTGTTCGACGTTCAAGTTACCAACAACTNACTAATGGAAACTACGCTACTGTCGAGCGAAGGAGGAGACGGAGAGGGGAATGCGTGTCCAGAAACAGTGGGAGAGGAGGAAAGGTAAGAGTGTAGCGGTGAGAGTCGGAACTTTGAATGTTGGCACTATGACTGGTAAAGAGAGAGCGCTGGCTGATATGATGGAGTGGAGAAAGGTACATATACTGTGTGTACAAGGGACCAAGGGGAAGGGGAGCAAGGCCAGGAGAATCAGAGGTGACTTCAAACTGATATACCATGGAGTGGATGGGAAGAGAAATGGTGTAGGGGTAATCCTATAAAAGAGTGTATTAAAAGTGTATTGGAGGTGACAGTGTGTAGCTGGAAATTGAAGGGGTGATGATAAATGTCATCAGCACATATGCCCCGCAAATGGGGTGTGAGATGGAGGAGAAAGAAGATTTTGAGTGAGAAGGCCAGAAGGAGTTGCACAGCATGTTTGTGGATTTAGAGACAGTGTACGACAGGGTGCCGAGAGAGGAGTTGTGGTACTATATGAGGAAGTCAGGAGTGGCAGAGAAGTATGTGAGGGTGGTGCAGGATATGTATGAGGACAGTGTGACAGCGATGAGGCATGCAGTAGGAATGACTGACTGGTTCAAGGTGGAGGTGGGATTGCATCAAAGATCGGTTCTTAGCCCTTTCTTGTTTGCACAGGTGATGAAGAGGTTGACATGCGAGAACAGACGGAAGGCTCCATGGACTATGATGTTCGCGGATCACATTGTGATCTGTAGTGAGAGTAGGGAACAGGTTGAGATGAGCCTGGAGAGGTGGAGGTACACACTGGAGAGAAGGGGAATGAAAGTCAGTAGGCGCAAGATGGAGTAAATGAACATGAATGAGAGGGAGGTTGGTGGAATGGTGAGGATGCAAGGAGAGGTAGTGAAGGTGGAGGAGTTTATATACTCGAGGTTTAACTTTCTAAAGCAATGGAGAGTTCGGTAGAGAAGTGAAAAGAGCGGAGGCAAGGTGGAGTGGGTGCAAAAGAGTGGAAGTGATTTATGATACAAGGGCACCTGCTAGTGTGAAAGGGAAAAGCTACAAGACTTGGTTTGGAAGCAGTGGCACTGACAAAAAGACAGGCGGCAGTGCTGGACATGGCAGAGTTGAATGACAGAGCTGCAATTTTCGTTGGGAGAGACGAGGATGGACAGGATTAGAAACAAGTATATTAAAAGGGACAACGAAGGTAGGACGGTTTGGAGACAAAGTGAGACAAGCGAGGCTGAGCTGGTTTGGGCATGTGCAGAGGAGGGATGAGGGTATATTGAGAGAAGAATGCTGATGACGGAACCGGCAGACAGGAGGAGAAGTGGAAGACCAAGGAGGAGGTTTATGGGCATGGGGAGGGAGGACATGCAGGTGGTTGGTGTGACAGAAGATGCAGGGGACAGAGTGAGAGAGTTGTGGTGACCCCTAATGGGAGCAGCTGAAAGAAGAAGGTGGAAACCACAATCCACCATTAAAGTTATATATTTAGGGCTCCAAGCTCATAGTGCTGGAACTCTGTTTTTGTTTGGAGTTTTCTTCTTATTTATTTTTTTTATTCCATTCTTGGCTTAACGAGTTAAAGACAGAGGTACTAAAGATATGTAAAAAATAGAGACACACACATCCAATATACCCAATACTCAAGTGTTCTCACCTTTGCAGCCATCCTGTGGTGGAGGTGTGTGTGGTGGAACAGGGCACTCTGCATTTGGCGTGAGCATGGGGTCCACACACACTGAGCTGCACAGGTTTTTAATGATCTTTGAATTGGGGCAGGGAGTTCGGCTTGTACAGAGCTGCAGCAGGCGGGCTATGCTGGAGGCAGCATATCCCTGCACACGTATGTTCTCCTCTTTCTTAATGGCCTCCATAAGGGGGCGCACCAGCGGGTTGAGCTTGTCAGGCAGCGCTGCCAGGCCTACCACTGCACAGGCCGCAAAAGTATGCACACGCAGATGCATCTGCTGCCACTCAGCACTGGTCTCAGCCACTGTAGAGCACGCCTGCTGCCGCTTACTGTCCAATGACTGCAGCTGCCGAGACTTCAGGTTCAAAGATGCTGTGGCCTCAGAGAAGATGCTGGTCACCTGATGAAAAGAAAAAGGAAAAAAAAAGAAGAAGAAGCAGCAGAAAAGAAAAAAAGATGAGACCGGTCACAAAGGTGTTATAAGTGCGACACAAATCGTCACGAGCGTTATATTTCAGACACGTACATTTTTTATCTCTGCACGATTTCTCTATTCCTGGTACAGAACAATCATGAATCTAAAAAGAGAATGATGACGACGACAGCATCTAAGTGCACAGGCTTTCTGTTACTAGGCATGCAGTGATGGTTGCTAAGATTCCAGTTAACAGAACAAGAGCCTCCAGCACTTCAGGCTGCAACTAAAGCACATCACTGCATCTGTAATGGGAATTTAGATTCACAAATTACAAACAACAGCCTGTTATTTATGCCTACATTCAAGTGATGCCAGACACTGGTAGCAGCACACCAAAGCCAGTATTAGTTATATCCCCAGATGTGTGACAGGCAAGTATTCAGCCAACACTGTAATGAATTAAAGATATCACGATGGTATAAAAATTCATCTGATGCAATTTAACTTGCATCCTGATAGTAATTAAATTTTACCTAGCTCATGAAGAACTACACAAGATGGACAAAAATGTTATAAAGCATAGCACATGGGCAGTAAAGAAAAATTACAAGCCTTGACAAGGCATTGGTTCATTACCATAAGCAATAAACCATATGCTAAGGAGCACAAAACTAGCATTATATCAGAACAGCTCCTATTCCTTGCTGGTCACGCATGTAATTCAGATATTTTTATTTTTTTTGCTACCGAGAACCATCAGCCATGTAGGCACAGAGCCATTCTCTTTAGTCCACCATCAAGGTAGTGAAACACAGAGGTAGTAAGATTAATTAATTGTTAATTGCGAAAGTGACCAGGTTTGTAATGATGGTACTGCCACTAGCTTTCTTGCAGGCACTAACCAGCTCGTTGGCCTGATCGATTGTGAAGACGCTGCAGTTGATTTTCTCCCTCACGTCGATATGAGCATCGGCAAGGAGCGCGATGAGCTGCTTGCATTCATTCTGCATGCGTGTGAAGGGGATGGCGATTTCATCATAATATAAATGTTCAGACAGTATGGCCAACAGACGAGGCTGGACCACACTGGACACCACCTCGCACTCCTACAGAGAAATGGAGAAAAACTGCTTCAAACATACATAACCTGCAAGCCTATCTTGTCAGTTCTGTTTATTGTTTATATTCTCAAAAGATGCATGAATTGTAATTACTGGTGGCTAGAATGTCTACCTTAAAATAAAAAGTCTAATAATTCTTCTTCATATCCTTCCCAAGTATTCACAGAATCAGTACTATATTGCCTGGAAACTGTAAATAACACTTACAGAATGAGTACATGGCAGTTTATTAAATTTATTTTAGCAATTATATCGACAGGTTTAAGCCTCTGAAATGCATGAGAGAACTGTTTCGGCAGTAAAATGACATCTTATCCAGACACGGAGAGTTTTCTGAATGTCCAAAATTATAGAAGAAGCAATAAATTAAAGTCACTACCAGTCAAGGCAAGACTTTTGGTCTGGCCCAGGTCGCACTCTCCTGCTTACCTTCTGTAAAGTTGCCCACTCACACAGCACCATGGACACAGCGATACGCTGCAGAGCCGACTTAGAGTTGAGGTGGAAGAGGAGAAGCTGAGCCAATGACTCCGCTGGCCGAATCTCTTGAGTCGAGCTGTTTAATCGTGGGTCACAGATACAGCTGCACAGTGCCCCCAATAGTCTGGAATAACATATCACTGCTACAGTGAGGCAAGAATCAATAAAAAGTACAACTGGAACCACAGAAACAGGGACTACAGACAGCCTAAAATCATTCAGAGGAAAGAAGTAAAGTTAAAGCACACACTTGGCAGCCATGAGCCTGGCACGAGTCACTACATAGTCTCTCGAGGCTGGGTCCTCAGTGATAGTGTCTGCTCCCCCGATGTACTCTTGCACAGTCTCCTTCACCTGCTGTCCACCCTGCCGAGACTTCCCACTCGCCTTCTCCTTAATCCACATATCAACACACACAATCAGCTCCACTTACAGACTAGTGATCCTCTGGTCAAGCATGGCTTTAAAAGCTTACACTGATAAATGTCACTGACGACACAAGAGAGGATAAAAGGTTTAAATTTTGCGATTTAAGTGGTATTAGCCAATGGCCATTTATTTTATTGTTTTATTTTTTCCAGCTTTTCATTTTTATTTTAAAAACAATTTTCTTTTAATTAGTTTGGCATTATTTGTCAGTATTAATTTTTATTAGTTGGCTTTCTTAGTTCTAGTAGACAAACTGACAGTTATTTTCGGAACATTGTGCATCATTGATTCTGCACTACATTAATGGCGGCATTTTATCTGTCTGAAAGCAAGAGTGAAAAATGGTGCATTCATGAGCTCTTTAGCATAGAGAATATTGCTAACTCACTTTCATCATAATCCATAAAATTTACGAATGTTTAATGTGAAAATTCTATTTATTTATAAATAAATAAATAAATAAATAAATAAATAAATGAACAATGCCTTATAAGCAGGTTCTGTACAGTGTCTAAAAGAAACCAGGCATGCACTTTTCTGTGCAAGTTCAATTCAGAATATTCCCACAGCACACTCACTCTGTCAGTCAGCATTTTCCCACTCACCGATCACTAACAGGAACACGTGTACACCTGCTCATTTATCCAATCAGTCAATCATGTGACAGCAGCACAAAGCAAAAAATTATGCAGACACGGGTCAAGTAACGTTCACATGAAACATCAGAACGCTTCAGGTAACGTTCACATGAAACATCAGAACGCTTCAGGTAACGTTCACATGAAACATCAGAACAAAGAAAAAAATGTGATCTCTGTGACTTTAATCGTGGCATGGCTGTTGGTACCAGATGGGCTGGTTTAAGTATTTCAGAAACTGATGAGCTCCTGGGAATATCACACAACAGTCTCTAGAGTTTACACAGAATGGTGCGAAAAACAAAAAACATTAAGTGAGCAATAGTTGGGTGGGTGGACACACGTT
>CM074947.1:9811761-9825773 GCA_037577455.1 Pangasius macronema
CTCAGATTCCTGTTCTTGCCTGACAGGAGTGGAACCCAATGTGGTCTTCTGCTGTTGTAGCCCATCCACATCAAGGTCTGATGCTTTAGGCATGCTGAGATAGAAAAGATTCACCACAGTTGTAAAGAGTGATTATTAATCACATTCTTCATTCTGATGTTTGATGTGAAGATTAAATGAAAGCTCTTGACCTGTATCTACATGATTTTTTGCACTGCGCTGCTGACGTGGGATTGGCTGATTAGATAACTGCATCAATCTGCAGGTGTACAGGTGTTCCTAATAAAGTGAATGGTGAGTGTATAATTAGAGCCACACAGGTAATGGCTGTACTACTAATATTATTGCAGCTTATTTACATTGAATTGTTTTAATTGATGCATTTGATGCTGGTTAGGTGTGATTACAAGATGCAGTCAAGTCAGATGAGCCTTGCACTCACCTTGGATCGTGCCTTGACCTCCAATAGCATGTTGAGGTCAATGGGAATGTGAGGTGCTTGCATCATCAAACAGAGCCAAGCACCCATCCATGGACAGCTGGCTGCCACCACATACTGCTGAGGGGCCTGCCGTAACAGCTCGCCCCACACCTTGACATAACGTGATGCATAAATTTAGTACATATTCAGGTATAAAACACATTGCCAAAACCAAGTGTGGGTGCGACACCTGCTTTACACACCTTCTGGATGAGATCGAGTATCTCCTGGTTGCTCTCGAGAATGCAGGACTGAAATATGTGCCTCAGCATGTCTTGCAGGATGGGGTTCAGCCACACGGCGCAGCTCTGGAGGAAGTAACCGAACTACACATTAACACTACAAATGACTTCAGTTTCATAATAGAGAACTGGTAAAACAAGTTGATTGTAAGAGAGAATCTGCCATACTTGGTTTTCAGTCAGATGTGACACAAACAAAGTGGGTTAGTACAGACAGCTACTGGAATGAACTTCTAAACCTGAACCCTGCATGACTAAATTGCACAGTTTAATACCTCTCATAAAACAGTGTAGAAGTCTCTTGGAAGCTGGTAATATGTTCAAGATGAATTATCGAATGGACTAGTCGGAACCTGTCGTCGCACTTTTCCCAGAGATTCCGTCGTGGTCGAACAGAAGCAATGGTGTGTCTAAGAAATGGCCACACTCGAGGAACCAAAATGGTCAGTGACTGCTGCATGCTGCAGGTGATGAGGAGAGTTTGTTAGGCAGAACAGGACAGGACCATTTTAAAATCCTATCTGCTTTAAAACCCAACTAGATCACAGGTTTGAGCACATCTTTACAAACAGAAGGACAGCAACTATTGACAGATGACTCATTTTAGACACAGCATTAAAAGCTACCATGTCATGTAACTGTGTACAGTGGTTGACTGTTCTACTGGCATGATGATATCCTGTTTTGCGCTTTGTTTATGTATGATCTGCCCATGCCAATGAAGAGAAAGCATTAGAAAGTTCACGATTTAAAAGGTACTTGATAATCTGTAATTGTCACCACCGAGTCGTCAATCCCGAGGCCTAATGACTAGTCTTCCATGGGAGTTCGAATTCTAGTAGTGTCAAGCTAACACTGGTGGGACCTTGAGCAAGACCTTTAGCCCTTATCTGCTCACCTCAATTGTAAGGCAATCCAATATCAATAGTTAAACTCAATATCATTATAATTCCTTCAGGGTGACTAACACTTTTAATCCAAGCAAATGTCTAGAAATGCACCGATGTTACATTTTTGCCAAAGACAGCTTAATTAGCATTGCTAATCCAAGAAGTCGGAATGTCTATGCTGATAAACAGGACTTGCAGACTTGTAGGCATACCTGCACTGAAGGACCTGAGGGTATGTGAGCAGAGACGATAGTAAAGTCATGATGCTGTTTGTAGAAGCTGTGAGGTCATCGAGCTCCAGCAGAGCATCCCACAGTGTGTTCACTATGAAAGGAACCTACAACATTCAGACAAAAGGATATTAATATGAAAATGGCTAACCAACTGGAGTGCTAGTCTAACTAGTACACAGTATTTAAAACTGCTATTCTGAATGAGAGACATGAAGATGGAAGGAATCAGTTATTTGCTAGCCTGGTGCAATACACTCAGAACACTGCAAGCATTAGCATGTAATTGAGTATTATTTTTGGGTGAAGGCATTTACTTAGACTGGAATCGTCCGACATCGACGTGGTCAGGGAGGTGATGTCCCTATTCTCGTCGTCGACGATGACGTGCGTGTACATCATCCAGATCCTGGAGCCCTTCAGTGACGGCAGGAAGTACTCGAGGAAGCAGTTGTGAAATAAGATCCTGTGGGATGAGGACAAACACGCATTGACAGGTTTATGTTAAATTTTCTAAGTGTAACTTTCTATACATTTTTATGCAAAAATGTTCAATGTACAACATTCAAAGACTCACAAAAAGCCACACCCAGATAAGGCAACGTAGATGCTTTTCTTACCTGTCTGACAGCAAGGGCGTATTTGATGCCCAAGAGTCCTCCATGCCGAACCTCCCACTGATCCTCTGTAAGCAGCTTCAACAAAACATCCACCGTCATGGTAACACCACATTCAGTCATGTGCCTCAAGGCCACTCCCAGTGTCTGTGCACAAGTCTCTCTGACTGGTGCAACAACCTAATAAAGCATTAAAATTATGGTCAGTCAGAAGAGCCTGCTACAACAAAAAAGTCCAATAGTTGCAGTGGGGACAAAAACTAGTCCAGAAGGTCACAGAAATGGTGTCTTACCTCATCAGACACAAAGTCTCCAAAGCGGTCCAGAGCAAAGACACAGAGAAGCCTGATGACCAAGTCCTCCAGCCAGTCTTGATGCTGCTGGGCCAACTGAGAAACCAGTTAACCAGGTTAAAATACAGGCGAACTATTCACTTTTCAAAATAACAAACCCTGCTATCATCTCACAACATTCAGACTAGCAGGCGGCTTTACACGGTTTTTACAGGCATTTGCTGCATTAAGCTTATAACATTAAGCTACTTGTTGCTGGACATATGGCTGTGGGGCTGCTTTTATGCTAAGTTATAGTACTCAATGTACTTTCCTAAATATTTTCAAAAGTACGTGGTCTGTATAGAGGTGCCACGGACCGTTGTACTCTGATCGTGCCAACTTGCGTCAATTCAGACAAGGCAAGTTTAGCTATACAAGCATATATGTGAAAAAACAGCAGTGTGTGTGTGTGTGTGTGTGTGTGTGTGTGTGTGTGTGTGTGAGTGTGTGTACAGAGCAGCTATGTTTCTTTTAAACACACAAAACAAAATGAAGATGAAGCACTGGCTAGCAAATTAGTAGGTTGAATTCATCAGTATGGACCTTTTATTGGATAAACAGATAAAAAGAACAGCAGTGAGAGTTCTTCGTCTTTACCTGTTCTGAGGTGCTGCCCACCATCTTCCCTCCTCCTGCACCATGACACTTTAGCACCTCTCTCAGGCCTGTGCCTGCACCGTGCCGCACCTGTAGGCCAAAAACACAGCAGTTATCCTGTTAATTATTGAATACACTGACAACATAGCATTGAAATATATAGAGAAAAACCAGGAAACACCTAAAACATACACACAGTTCAACATTAGTAACCTGCAGTTAAGCAAATCTCTCATAGCATTAAAAGTTAAAAAAGTAATTACAGATGGAGGGTCCTACCTAATTTTTCCAGTAACGTTTCGAGAAGCGTCTTTGAAAGGTCCCCGGTAAGAACTCAGAAAAGAAAGAAGAAGAAGAATGTTGAGTCTTTTGTACAGAGACAAAGACAAAAAAAAAAGGCACAGCTTTGATGCTGCAAATTTCCCCTACTGTCAACACACCTGATCCAACTAATCAGTACTTAACCATGATCTAGATCAGGTGTGTTGTGAGCAGGGAAAGCCTAAAACAAGGACATTTAACAGGCACAACCATAATATTTTGATAGAATACACTGGGTGTTATAACAGATGGGACCCCAGCATGGATGCACAGATCATATAACACTGTATGTATGCGTGTTGAGTGTAGCTGTGTTGGATATGTATGTGCATCAAGGGTCTTTCTGAACCAAGTATTTTTGTTTACACACCTCCTCAAACAAACTTGAGTTGTCGGGAATGTTATCAATTAAGACTTTGTTCTCAGCAGCCGGCTGCTCGATGACTACGTTTGTGGTTTTCCGCCGTTTCTCTTCAGGCTCTCCTTCGAAGCTGTCGTTGCTGAGAATTGAAACACAGCAGAACATGGCTGCCTGATTCCATACCTCTAAACGTGAACTCAAATACAAAAGTAGGAGGATTGTTATAGTGTACTGAAGATGGTAGTACCTCTTTTCATTGGGGTCCAAATCTCTAGACCTCTGCTTTGCCACCAGCTTGGCCATCCTTTTAGCCTTGTTCTTCTGGCGATTGCTCAACGGTCCGGCCTTAAGCCTCAGATATTTGAGACGACGGACGTACCCGACACCTCCTCTGCGTAGGTAAAATAATGGGACCACTGAAACCCAAACATGCAGTGTTCTCTACACCATAAAATAGCAGTGGACGGTATGATGGTTGATCTGCTATACTGGTGGTAATTCTTAATGTACTGTTTGGTATGAAATACTTGTGTGAAAAAACAGCTATGCAAAATGCAAGTCAACAGAACAGCATTCTAAACAGCATGAAGCGAGAAGATGACTTTTTAATTGCTGTATCCATGAAGGTTGAATGTGACTGAACGCAGAATAGCATTTATTGCCTTAAAATCACTTGCACTGCTCGAGTGCTGCAAATGGTCTGTCAGCAATGAAATTCATGTCAATATTTCACAATAATCGTCAAATTGTATTTCATATTGATGAGAAAAGCTAATGAATCTTGTCCACACTTCTTCCTGTTCAGGAAACAACAGTAAAAATATACCGTGGCGATTTTAAACTATGCTGTGGTATACATTTGTCACAACATAACACACTAGAAAATGTGTTTAAGCATTTTCACACACTTAAAGGATTTTACATTACGGACGTTATCGTTTAATGTTTACTGGTTTGGTCTAAACAAACGTACTACGCTCAATCATAGCTACCAACATGTAAATTACGACATACTGTGATACATGTACGGTAGTACAGTGACCGTGATGCTGAGTCTACTCAAACTGAGTCGCATGTCAGGCAGAAGTCGGGCTTGAAACAGCATACGAAAGCGACTGCATCAGGCATATTAAAACTACAGGAAATTCAATGAACCAGGAAAACCTATTGTTGTCAAATTATTGCTATATTAGAGAGCAGCTCACTACGTTGCATGAGTGAAAAAGCAGGGTGGGGCCATTTTGTTTTGCATCTGGAGAAGTTTATCAGATGCCCCTGAGTGGGGCTGATAAACGCAACCAGCCCGAAGAACTGGTATGACGAACTAAAACACCTTCTAACACACTGTACAGAGAGTTTAAAAGACATTAATGTGATATTGAAAGTAAAACGTGATATAAAAGATGTGATATTAGCACTTTCCAACCCATCCATGTTTTAGGGTGGTGGTATTTGACAGATGTTTAGAGAGGGGTCCAACATGGTACCTTCTGAACATATTTTTCAACAGTATACCACACCCTTTAAAACAATTCAGATCTAAAAAGAGGAATAGGTTCCCTAAAAATAAGTCAAGGATAAGGATATGCAGGAAAAGGAGAAAAAAAAAAGCAACAATGTACCACATTAAATGGCACCATGCTATGAGAATGCTGCTACATAACCTTAAAGGAATGGTGTTGGTTTTATCACAAAGTTTTCAACACTGGTTTTTATCTGTGACCACTATAGCTGAACTATGGTTATGGTTAGGTTTACTGACAGCTATTGTAAATGTTGCAGTATTGCGTTTGTCCTGGTACACTATAAAATCTCGTACATGCTGAAACGACAGCCAGTCATATTTTAATTATCAAAGTGAGTGGATAAAGCCACTGCTCTCAGTCAAGCAGAAACCCAATAAGAGGTGAATGATGGCTCCTGAGAGGTGAATAAACTCACAGCCAAACAATTGCAGAACTGATCTCCAAATGGGGGAAAAGAAATGGGCTTAGCTCAGCGACTCTGAAATCCTCACAACTTCTGTAGCAGATTCTCAGCTGCGGCTTGACAGTGAAAGCAGAACGATTAAAGATGACCGGACAGAGAATTATTTGTTTATTCTCAAGTTCAAAACAGGTGTCTTATCTACTCGGAGACTGTGGCACTAGTCAAAAGTGGTGATGTGAATCCCTACTAAGAAACAAAACAATCACTTTCAAATGATGGGCCTTGTTTATAGCCACAAACTAATCGCTAAAGGTTCAACTTTACAAGCTAACTGCTGTCACCATTCAGTCATGTTAGCAGTCACACATTTTAGTTGTATACCCCTGCATTAGAGAATAGTGCAACAGGACATTCAAAGGGTAATTAAAACACTGATCCAGGTGAAGGGTTGTGACCAGGGAAGGTCGTAAAGTTCTACAACGGCGTGGAAGTATACAGGTTGTACAAACAATTGTAGTGAATACATCACCTAATAAATTCAGTTGGGAAGAGAAGTAATTCAGTCTTACTGTATGACTGCGGAAACTCTGGAACACGGCCCCCTTGCCAGGCTGTGATCTATTTACATTGGAGGTACAGGTGTAGTCCAAGTCTTCGTCATTAAACAGCTCCTCTGTATCCATGCCTATAGCAGCACCCATATCCAGACCAAGCTTCTTCTGCAGGAGCTTCCTCTGCCGGGCCAGACGTTCCTTGGGGTCCACCTCAGCTGTTTAGCAGACAAAAACAGGATATCAAGATGACCTACGGACTGTCGTGGGTAACAATTCTGTGCAGAATGAACACTAGCATTTTAAAACAAGGTGAACAAGATGAATAAAAACACTAATTACATAACATAAGGCAAAAAGGCAATGATAACTGATTAAATAGGAAGCATTCAATTAAGTACATGCTAAAAAGTAAAAAAACAAAAACAAAGAGAACACACTTTATGTTCTGGCAACGCAAATTCATTGCATCATCACAGTTGTTGAGGACAAGTTAGTCAAATAGCAAACAAATTGCCTGCAATGTTCTTTAGATACTAGGCAAACTTTTATTTACTATATGCTCCAGTCAAATGCAAAAGAACCCAAAGGACTCCATCTGGTTTGCAAAGTTTTACTGAGGTACATTATTACTCACGAGGGAGGAGGGAAAAACACTTCAACTGGAATCATTCTATAGATTCACGTTAAGGAACGCTTTCCGAGCAAAATACGCAAGTAAGCCTTATAAGCAGAAGTCCAAACAATTTCAGAACAGTCCACTGGTATGGTCTACACCAAAACAAAAGCTGCATGTTTACTACTGTGTGTGCATGCTTATGCATAACCTACCTGACTTATCGTCCTGCACTTCAAACTCCGCACCGGCAGACCCCAGCAGCGACGCTCCATGTCTGAGCAAACGGGAAATGTCAAACCTGTAGAAACTGAGTCTATCTGAAGAGCTGTCCTCAGGAGACATATCTTCTGCACGGGACTCTAAGCAGGACAGAATACACTTTTTAGGTAAGGGGCAGCTTGAAAAAAACTATCAATACATTTTCTTATTTAGTCTGAAGAAAATTTCCTAAATGTGCTCCATGACGCATACATGTTCACTTCTGATTTAAGATACTGACGAATATCGCTGACACACAACTGCACATGGAGTTCAGGCTGAGTAATCTCACGTCACTTTCACGGTTTCACCCTAGAGTTTCGCTCTCAGAGAAACTTTCTCCATAAGCCTTTCAGCGGATTTTGTGCCTACATTTAACACAAATCTAATCCAGATGTAATCTTTTCCAATCACATCTGTGATATGCAAGCCATCTAGTACCACATATTAGATACGTGGCCCTGAATTTTTGTTATTCATTACACAGGTCTCTATAATGATTCTTAAAATGTGGACAACGTAAAACCTCTCCTAAATGTCACCAGCTAGTTTAACCTCCATCTTTGTACTTGGCTTTACATATTTTTGCAAAGAGAATTCTGCTGAGCAGGAGAAACCTCACTGGCATGTAAACTAGTTATGAATGCTGACTGTAGAGCTGCAACTATTTACATCGCAAGATTGGGTAAGATCAAACAAAGCTATGAAGTTCTAGTTTATGCTGTACAGTGAATTCTGTTCTCTCTTTGTAGTGGCTATCCAACAGAGAAACACAGGAGGCTGTATTTACCTTCTTTTGGCTTGGGAGCTGGGCTCCATTCGGGAATATTTTTCACTATGGCTTCCACTGCCTGACCAGCTGCAATTCGTGTGTCCCAGTTGGGACTCCGCAAATATATTAAAACCTTATAAAGGAGAGAGGAAGACAAAAATTCAACCACATAACCAGGGGTTTAATTCAGGCCACACCGCATTGTACCCAGATACGCAATACGTCTAGTCTACTTCTGTGCATTTCATACATACACAAACTGCTCTGTGTAACAAAAGCCAATTCAAACATTGCTGTAACCTTTAGATTAGCATGATTGTAAAACTAAAACTAACCGAGTCTGCTAGTAAAACAAACAAGGCTTTAAAAACATCCCTCAATAGCAGCATTAGAGGATATGCAGGATGTTAACAGGGAAGTGAAAGATCACCTTTGATAACAGGTTATTTAGCTCATGCGGATGGAGCTTGACCACGTCTCCCAGCTGTTGAGCGGCGGCTTTCCTCGTCACAGGAGTCGTGCCGGTGTCCAACAAGATGAACAGACGCTCAAGCCTGAAATGCAGCGCAGGTCACACAAAGACAGGTCATGAAATGATTAGTGATAAAATGATAAACAGCATGTAGCACTTAGACATTTAATGCGGAGCAGACACTGCAACTATTTCTGTGTTAGGCAAGCAAACCAGCTTTGAAGATCTGCGGTTAACGTTAACCACCAGTTGCTAACTGGATTACTTAGTGGCAGGAACGCAAATAAAATAAACACCTGTCCGACTAGCTCACTGATCTTTCACGTGTTCACTATCAGTGCTTATTCACAAACGTTGAACGACTACAGGTGACGTTTGCAACGTGTGAAAACTGGGCTGCCATAACCACATCATTTTCACTGCTTCAGTGCACCTGCATTCAAAGGAATACATCTCTTTCCGATAAAGTCCTACACCTAAAGAAAAACAGCTGCAATAATGTACCACATTTTATATGTTTGTTAAGCACGCCACGTCAAAAGTGAAGCACGTCGCAATCAACTCCGATAACAACAGTGGCAATGTTACGAGCTAGACATCCTATCAGGTGAAAGGACAGCTTGAAGGAAAAAGGTGGGGGAAAAAAAAAAACCTTAAGTGGGCATGAAAACATTTCAGAACACGCTAATCAGCAGCTCAGGTCGTTGAAGCCGATGTTTATTCATGCAGAAGGGGTAAACAAACCCGGCTCGTAGTGGCATGGTGACAGATGTGATGGTTGTAGACATCTGAGAGGTGGAAATGTTTTGACTTTGACATATGACATTTAAACATTACTGGCAGTGAGGATATTACTAAAATAACAGATTAACATAAAGCATGAAGAGGAAAAGGGTTTACAGGGATACTGCCCTTTCCAGATCTCTTCAAGACTTTTCCCCCAGTCTTGTTCTCTACGCCAGGTCATGTATATGAATATGCATCAGAGTGACCGCGTTAATGCGGATAAAAGGAGCGCATAAAAGCAACAGATTTGCATCCTTGGTGTCTTGGGCCTTTGATAACAGAAAATCCAAATCTATAATATTTACACCTTTTTGTTACTTTATCTTTTGAATCGCTATACATTTACAGAGCTGTAAATAAATGCCTAAAAACATAATTAAAAACAAATCTGCAGTTTGGTGTGTCGTGAAGTGCAAGAAAATGAGCCACTGAGAGACTAGAAACCCAAACTTGAGGAGGTACTTGTGGAAGACGACAAAACATTGTACGATTTGGTGAAAAATCCATATCTGGGAGAATAAATAAATAAACAAACACACCTTCCTCGCATTGGGACACACTCATTCATAGCTGAACTGGAATTTCAGTCTTGTCAATAACAGCAAAACGTGTTCTCAGCATCTCTCACTGATTCAGTGAACACTTTCCAGACACTTCAGGACCATTTGTGTCACCTTAATGTTGAGATGCTGTAGAAAGTGGCAGGTAAGAGGTACAGTGTGCTCTCATTGTGTATAAAAATAGACGAGATGATGCAGCTTCCCTGCCTACACTTAGCAAGATCTGGCCAAGTAATTGGGCACGTAGCAGAGATGCAGGCATGATCAACACACATCCTGAACGTACAGTTAGTGAAATCACGTAGACAGATTTCCGCTAGAGTAAACCACCTATTCCCGATCACTCTTTAACAAGTTAACATGAGGTTTAGTCGACTAATCACCTGCGATAAGGTGGACAAGATGCAGCTAATCTTACCTTCAAAATAACCCAGGGCACCACTAACACTCTAAACAACCACATACACAAAATTGCAACTTTTACAGCTTTCTGCTGTATCATTAGAGTATCATCTAACTTATCATGCCAACACAACGTGTTTAATGCACCGCTGATAAGGTCATCACTAGCATCATATTCCAACATAACGAGGCCTCTGTAAACTTTCACAGCACAACAATAAACACAACAGAGATCGACGGCTTGATAGGGTTTTATAAAACTTCATTTCACCACGACGTTTTAACACGTCGTCCTCATTTTCCTTAGCAACGACTCATGATTTTATATCCAGTTGAAAATTCATGAAAATGTGGCCTTGTGGCAGAGTCGCAGCTAAGAGGCTAGCTGCAGTCTGGCTAGCAGTGGAACTAGAGCTACGTTAGCTAGCTAGCTAGCAGGAGTTAGCATGGCTGCCGCTCTTTCAAACTATTTTCTAAAAAAAAGGAAAGAAAGAAGAAGAAAAAAAGAACTCACCTCGAGACAGCCATGGTGAAAAATTAAAGTATATGTTTCCCTAATGCACGTGTGGTCCGTTGGCGGTGTGTTGAATAGCGGACAGTCACCATGAACCGCTCAGGGGCGGATTAGCTAACCAAGCCACTAACTGACCGGTGTAGCGCTAGCGCTAGCTAGCGAGTTAGCCAGCGCGTGCTATATGGAGAAAGGCCCGATATCGTCGCACACCATCCGAAAAGCGGAGAGTCGATGGAGGAGCCACTTCACACTAGCCTAAAAAGAGACGCCCCGTTTTTTCTCAAATATCTCCTTACACACAAATAGAGCAAGTCACACTTTACCACCACAGACATCAATTTAACCCTCGGCACTTCTCCCAAAAAGGTATTTCACGCGAATAAGTAAAGAAAAGTAATTTTGTTGGTCACAAAAGAGAAGCCGGGAGGCTGATTTTATATGAGGAGCCATCTTGTATTTATTCCTTCCTCCGCAGTAGCCGCGACCTGATTGGTTACATGGCCTTCGGCTGACCAATCAGAGCGCAGATGTCAAGAGGAAGCACGCGGCTCGACCAAGAAAAAAAAAAAAGAAAAAAAGAAAAAAGAAAAACTCCTTGACAGGATATGGGATTCCTTTTCTCAATAGTCTAATGCAATCATCACACCCTTTGTGATGTGCACTTCATACTGCTGTTGAAAAAGTTCGTTTGCTAAACATAAGTAAATGCTCAGATACATGAAGAACTCAGTACAGAGTCTACAAACACCTGCTGAATAAGCCAGCTTAGTCTGAACAGCTACCAGTTGACCAAACTCAGGCCAAGCTGGATAATGGTACATCATATATATATATTAAAGAAAATAGCAGTAAGCCAAGTAAAAAATATGAAACATTTACTGATCAAACATTTACTAACAATGCTGGAAAATGACTTATCAGCCAGCTTGAGCAGCCTGTGTTTTGGCGGTTGGTTGGTGATCAGACAAAGTTGGATTTTTAGGCAGGTCAGTGATTAAGGATTGCCAAATGTAGACCATTTTATGTCATTGTGCGTTTTCATGTAATTTTCAAAAAAAAAAAAAAAAAAAGAAAAGAAATAGAAACCCCATGAAATAGTCCAGGGCTTCTAAAAAAATTTTGCCAGCCACATAGCCCTTCCAGTAAATAAAAATCCATAGATTTCTTTATAATCAGAGCAAAAAGCTAGTCATTTTATGACCATAATTCTACCATTCGATTATTAGACACGACTCACACCCAGTGTTCCTGGGATAGGCTCCACATCAACCCTGACTAGATTTTAACCTGACAGCATTATACTTGTTTTTAAAATAAATAAGCTTTAGATTCAATTTCAATTGTTTTGTCAATTTGGCTTATACCTCAGTCATTCATTAATTTTCAACTACTGCGCCATCCTGGTCAGAGTTGTGTTGTATCTGTGGTGAGCACAAGGCAGGAATACATGCATGGAAGTAGAGAAAGAAGCCTTTAGTTGTCACATATACATTACAGCACAGTGAAATTCTTTTCTTCACATTATACTTGTTGGCTTGTTAGGTTGTTACTTGTTAGCTTGTTACTTAGTCAGCCATCACACAGCACCCCTGGAGCAGAGAGGGTTAAGGGCCTTGATCAAGGGCCCAATTGTGGCAGCTTGGTGGTGCTGGAGCTTGAAACCCCAACCTTCTGATCAGTAACCCAGAGCCTTAACCACTGAGCCAACACTGCCCTCACTGAGCCACCACTGCCCTCACTGAGACACCAACTGCCCTCACTGAGCCACCACTGCCCTCACTGAGCCACCACTGCCCATGGGATGGGATGCCAGTCCATCATAGGACACCATGAGCACACATATTCACAGACTCATTCACACCTAGGGGCAATTTAGTGTAGCCAATCCACTTACTGACATGTTTTTGGAAGTGGAAGGAAACCAGAGAACCCTGAGGAAACCCACATGGAAACACAGAGGACATGCACAGAAACTCCACAGAGACAGCTCTGTATTGAACTGTGGACCAGGGAGATGTGAGGGAGTAATGATACCCACTGCGCCACTGTGCTGCCTAGCTTATAACTATAATAATTAAATAATAACTATAGCAACTATTAAACTTTAATAGTGGGTTATAGTGATCTCTACCATCTTACAGTCATTATATAAAATATAATAATAAAATCACAGAGTACATGAATATATGTCAAAGACCACCACTGACCTACTTAGAATACCACAGCAATACTCTCTGTTGCTACACTTTCCTCTGTGGTAACTGTCAGGTCTGACTCATACATGACTGTTATTTTAAATGGAAAAAGTTACCTTTTGCATATAACCAGATGTTCTGGTGAACTATATCACCTATATCTAATTTAATCTGGAATATAAACCTGGATCTGCTTTTCCACCTAATCAGCATCAGTCAGTTTGACAGTGCATGACACATCAGAAAGAACGATTGTGTCTAAAAGGTAGACAGAATAATCTTACAAACGGATCACTATCCATCCAACACTATATCCTCTTTAATTTTTAAACTCATGTTTTGGTGCTGTCAATTCTTCTACAGTGCTTCTTGATTTTTACATTCTGATTTGTACATTTCTGCCAGAGTGGGTAAAATGTTGTACTAACAGCTTCATAACCACAGTCCTGCAGTTTATTCAGGACTTAATCATTTTCAGATAAATGCAGTTAATTGTATCAGAGCAGAGAAAATACTACTGTTTAATTTCAATTTGCAAATCTACTGCTTCTAAAGTCATTTTGTGTTGTACAATATTTACATCACATCACAGATTTAAAATTTTAAGTTAACTTACTCCACTGCTTAGCCAGGATGCTATTTAGCATAATGCTAAAATGCTTATCTTAGCCTAATTAACTAGCCAGCCTGTGTGAAACCTCCTAAAGTTATTTAAAAACGTTTATAGATAACTTTTTCAAATGTGCACCAAAGCAATGGTAAGTAAATCAGCTAGCTAGCCGTGAGCTGGAAATGCTAATCATTAGCATTTATTTAATAATAATTAAGACTGAAGTCATTGGTGCCTATTTTTATTTTTGACCATTAAATATATGCTAAG
>CM074947.1:9825873-9837515 GCA_037577455.1 Pangasius macronema
AACACAGATTTTCCATCTGTCTTATTAGAATGTTTGCCTAGTGATAGGTAGGTTGTGATATAGGAGAAATTAAAAATGACTCATGTTTTGGTGCTGTCAATTCTTCTACAGTGCTTGTTGATTTTTACATTCTGATTTGTACATTTCTGCTAGAGTGGGTAAAATGTTGTACTAACAGCTTCATAACCACAGTCCTGCAGTTTATTCAGGACTTAATAATTTTCAGATAAATGCAGTTAATTGTATCAGAGCAGAGAAAATACTACTGTTTGATTTCAGGTTGCAAATCTACTGCTTCTAAAGTCATGTTGTGTTGTACAATATTTACATCACATCACAGATTTAAAATTTTTGAATAATCATTTCCATTTTCCATTTTCTTGCAGGGTGCCAACCAATACCTCTCTCGATAGACAGACAGACAGACAGACAAGTAGATAGATAGATAGATCGATAGATAGATCGATAGATAGATAGACAGACAATCAGGCAGACAGACAGACAGACAGACAGATAGATAGATAGATAGATAGATAGATAGATAGATAGATAGATAGATAGATAGATAGAAGCACATTTAGGGAGTTTGTAGCACCTAACATCCCTCACTAACAGCTAAGCAACCAAGAAAGAAATGGTAAATTGAAAGAAATTCACTTTAGAGAGGAATGCCTACAGCTAAATGGCTTTATCAAGACTTGAACAGATTTGTACTTCTCATCTCTCATGCTGTGCAGAGAACTGTGCAACAGCACTAAATGACTAATCTGAATTAATTTAGCTGTTAGTTAACTTACTCCACTGCTTAGCCAGGATGCTATTTAGCATAATGTTAAATGCTTATCTTAGCCTAATTAACTAGCCAGCCTGTGTGAAACCTCCTAAAGTTATCTAAAAACGTTTATAGATAACTTAAAGCATCTAGCTAGCCGTGAGCTGGAAATGCTAATCATTAATAATAATAGCATTTATTTAATAATAATTAAGACTGAAGTCATTGGTGCCTATTTTTATTTTTGACCATTAAATATATGCTAAGTACACAGTGTTGAACTAAACACTTATGTTAATGCACAACACCAAAATTTCTGCGTATAAATATGTGTACAGTTTAAAAAAACATACATTTAGGTCAATTTACCCCGTTATAATCTCTCCATTTGCTTCTGTATGAAATTTTATAATATTCTGGAAGTAATTTCAAAACTTATTTAATAGTAAATATAATTGCTATGAGTAATAATTTATAATAATTACAAATCAATTTAATATACAGTATAAAAGTTTTGGCTTGGTAGCTTCAAGACAGAGAAAAAAGAGAGGCTGGTGAGAGAATGACTGTTTATAGCTGCTATAACACAGATGATAACAGGAACTAACTTGCCTCACTGACATCTAACAACATTAAATGTAACAATAAACAGTAAAAAGTGGTATAGTACACTATTCATTAATAAATAAAAAAAATGTAATTGTTGCCAGATTGCTGTTATACAAGAGGAATAAATCACATGACATGCTGTTGTAGGGAAATAAACTCTAGAGTGATAAGAGTAACTCATTACAGTACATTACAGTGCATTACACGTTGGAATTTATAAACCTAAATCTTCTCCAGTTTCCAAATTGTACAGATTACAAATGTTGATTTTGCTTGTTGACACTAATACTGAATTCTTCTTGGTGGTTTGAATTGAAAAGCATTATTGGATCAAATAACTTGACCTTAAATACCTTCTTCATTGAAATTACTTGAGGTTCTACTCTTTAGTCGATGATAACACTTGATCTAATTTTGCAAAAATGCCTTTAATTTCAGGTTTAAAGGTTAAGGCTTATGTGGTATATCTGCATACTACTGAGATGAACAATTTTTAATAATGCAGCTCAACTCTTGAAATATGTACATGGTACATGGTATATGAGTTTTCTGGTGTGAGTTTGAAGAACCTGAGAAGACCACACTTCTGAGAACAGGTAATACCACTACTGTACTCAGAAGTTGACCTAAATGAATAGCTTACAATTAGCACAATGCATGCACAGATGTCCTCAGTTAATTGCCTTTGTAATCAGTGTGCTTTGTGCTCATGGAGAAGAAATGGCAGGATGTGGTTGTCAACACAGAAGGTGTGAATGAAATGCAAAGTCCTACAGCACAGGAAGGGTTGAAACACCTTAGTATGAACAAAAAGCTTTTACATTTCCACAAAGACACTCCTGGTAATATATGCTTATTAAATTGTCATTGAATAATCTGGTGTTGAACTCTGCAATTTATATTTTATACGTGACTAATTTTAACAGTGTCTCATGAGATGATGATGAGGGTCTGTATGTATATAATAACCCTGAAGTAACAAGGAAAGCGACTTATAAAATGACCAACCAACTGATTTTAAAAGAGAAGGCATCAGTTCTGTTTTAAAGATACATTTTTCTGTGGCCTATGGTCTCATGCAGCGTGTCTTTGTCAGGGCGTGTTTTGAATCACATTGGATCAGTTATCATTCATTCCTTTTCAGTAACTGCTTCATCCTGGTTAGGGTCATGGCAATTTGATGACGTTATTTGGGTCCACTTGTCCCCTTAGAAGGAAGATGCACTGCAAATTAATACAAAGTTCTTCTGACTGATCAACTTTATTCCATGATGAAACATTTATTGTCTCAGGGAGTTGCTCAATGTATATCCTGAATGTATATATCTCTGTACAGCTGCTTTGTGACAATGCCCATTGTTAAAAGCACTATACAAATAAAATTGAATTGAATTTCTGTCCTGACGGGAGTGGGCTTTTCCTGCACACAGTCCACAGGGCATGATGACTCACTGAATTGTTTGATGAGGATGAAAATAACGTAAATCATATTATCTGGCTTTTACAGTCACCAGATCTCTACCCATTTGAACACTTATGAGGGATTTTGGACTAATGTGTTAGAGAGCTCTCTCCAACACAATCATCAAAACATCAACTGGGAGAATATCTTTTGTAAGAATGGTGTTCATTCTCCAGTACAGTTCCAGAGACTTTGTGTCAAGATGCAGTGAAGCTGTTCTGGTGGCTCGTGGTGGTCCAACACCTTACTAAGACACTTTATGTTTGTCTTCCTGTAAATTGTCTCCTTTGCTTCTAAATGGCTGCATGATCACTCCAGGGTGCAGTATGATTTCCCTTTTTGACCCTTTAGAGAAAGGCTTGAAAATGGATTTCGTTTTGCAATACACCCTTGTCTCATTACTGTATTTCAAAAGGTATGTACATAAAATTAAGAGGCACTCAAACTACACTAATTACATCAATGACTTTATAAAAACAAATGTTCACGAGTCACTTGGTAGTAGTTGTATAATCAATAATTATCTTTGTAAGTGTCAGTGTCCTATTATTCTGCAAAGAATATTAGTTTTCTAATAAAAACACTATATTGCCAAAAGTATGTGGACATCTGACAATCACACCCATGTGTGCTTTTTGAACATCCCATTCCAGATTTAGTATCCCCTTGCTGAGAAGTCTTTCCACAAGATTTTTTTAGTGTCGTTGTGGGGATTTGTGCTTATTCAGCCACTCAGTCAGTGAGGTCAGGCACTGATGTTGGGTGAGGAGGCCTGGGCTACGTTTGAGTTCGTCCAACACAAAGTCAAGACGGGTTGGGGTCAGGGCTCTGTGCAGTTCACACAAGTTCTTCCACACCAACCTTGGTAAACCATGTCTTCATGGACCTCCCTTTGTGCACAGGGGCATTATGCTGGAACAGGTTTGGGTCTCTTAGTTCCAGTGAAGGGAAATCTTAATGCTACAGCATACAGAGACATCCTATCCAATTGTATGCTTCCAACTTTGTGGAAATAGTTTGGGCATGAAGCACATATGGGTGTGATGATCAGCATTTTGCCAAATAGTGTATATAAAAACCCAAAAATTTGCTATTCCACAAATAAGAGTAGTCTGTTTAAAGTTTTTTTCTACATTTAACATACATATCAATCCATTCCCTGTGTAAATAAAAAACATTCTCTTTTTGATGACAAACTAAGTCTCTATAGTTTACAATGCTGTTGGCACTGCCATCACCACTTTAATGTCTGTGTGTTGTAGCTTCCTGTCCTGTCACGCTAAACTCAGTTCTTCATCTGTTTAGTCTGAGGCTTTCAGCGAAGCAGAAAACTGCAAGAAGCTTTGGCAGCTGGATCTGAACTTGGCAATGGTGGAGTTCACCCACCAGCCACTCTTCAGCCAAGCGCATGTTCTGGTACATAGATTCCAGGAGAGCTATGAGCAATGCCAAACAGGACAGGGAAACAGGACAGGGAACAGCTGCTTTCCTGCATGACAAGATTCATGCTGCCACAGTCATCAACATGGGATTGGTTAGTATATACTGTCTAGACTCACAAAAAGGCATGAACTGATATTACATGTTCATATCATGGCAATAGCCCAACCTTTTCCCAAAGTTTATATCACAATTTTGTATTTATTTATTAGCCTGCACATATATGGGGCTCTTTCACTAAACATACACTGCGCAGAATACAGATAGTGATAGAAGTTAATTGTCGATGATATGTTGGATATTGCATTATATATCATAAACAAAACATGCCTAGTCACAAACACATTTTATTATGAGGATCCTGTGATCAGAGGGACAATATTACCAGATTATCTCTGGGGATTTTATTCCCATCCAAATGCATTGTGTCGGTAATTTTTATGGACTGCTCATGTGTTGGTCTGGAAAGAGTAAGCCATAATTTACCTTGTATAAAATTTTAGGGGTTTTAGGTACGTTAATGAGTTCCTGGCACACCAATAGCCTACATAGTGTACATTACGATCATGTGACCTACTAATGATCAAGTTGATCAAATTAAATCAAACCTCCCCTTTAGGAATTTATTGAGCTTTGAAAGTAAGGAATTTAAATGATTAGCAAGAAAATTATGTTTTCTTCAATTTTGTTTTTGTAATGGCGGCTTATAGCATTAAGGAGCTCAGAATGACACGTCACAGTATGATGTGTGATTTGTAAGTCACAAAATTGAATAAGCGGCAGACAAATCAGCTGCTCATTCAAAGTTAAAGACTATGGGCCACAGACACTATGAAGTGTCCTATCACCAGAGCATTATCAGCATGTAAGTGTTCAAAATCTTGAAGTAATTTTGTCATTTAGAGAAACTCAGACATAAACAGAGGAAGCAGAAAACAATCTGTTTAGGAAAACTGTGGCTGTTTAGAATCAAATTAAAGTCTTAAGGGAAAGAAATGGCTATATTAGCACATCAGTAAAGCTCCAGTTCCTTAATGTATACACACATTGTATATATAGTATGTAAGGAATAAAGCATGAATTGATTCAGTAGATTATTTTCTTATAAGAGCACACTCAGTTTTTTTTAATACCTTTCATATCACAGCAATTTACCAACAATTACTATTTATTCATTAATTAAAGAATGCTATGCCATACATTTTATGAGTGCAGTTACATTTAACATTGCAGAATGTAGGTGAAACAAGTTAGTTCCTGTTCTCACTTAGCAGCTATAAACAGCTGTTTCTTCACCAGCCTATTTTCTAGCTGTCTTCTCTGTCTTGAAGTTAATAAGAAAAAAAAACAACAACACCACAAACTGTGTGGGAGGCACACATAGAAACAGCTTTACCGCTGATGTTGGAGTCTTTCCAGAAATGTTAATTAGCTGGAACTATGAAAACGATAACATATCAGAATGAGTACATTAATCTGTGTAAACCTGTGATATGCCTTGCAACTGACACTATTGTCAGAGCTGCTGTTATCGAAAATGAATCAACACCTTCTGACCAATCAGATCCAAGAATTCAATAGAGCGGCAGTGCACAAGTTATGCCACATCATTTCTATTTTATATTAATCAGTAGGTCTATTTGCATTAACACTTGTATGTTGATATGTATCCCTGATGGTGTAGTGGCTGGGATTTGGCACTCTCACCAGCAAAGTCAAAGGTTCTTGTGAATTTCCCTCTGATCTATCTATCTATCTATCTATCTATCTATCTATCTATCTATCTATCTATCTAATCTCAGTACCACAATGTCAACCAGCGACAAGGATAGCGATGTAAAGAGCCTCAGACCGCAGAGAGATGAGAAACCAATATCCAATTCTGTTAGTATCATTTTTGTGTCCAAGCTGCTCTGTGTGTGAGGTCATTAATATAATAATAAAAATATGCTTCATATTTATCCAGATAAAAACAGTGAAAATGTCTTGCTATATCCAAGTGCAAGGTGTCAGTGAAGCTTTTCTACAATGGAAGGCATGCTTCAGACTTAAACACCAAATCATTCGACAGTGACTTTAGAATTGATTTTCACAAAAGTGATGGTTCCCAGCTCAGTGAGCATCACATTGGAGGTACCTGTATCTGTATCACAATGGAATGTGTATGGATGAATGAATGTATTGTATTATTACCTCAGGTGTCTGAGGATGTGAGGAATAAGAGCTTGGCCAAAGTGCATGTACCAATCCCTTAGTGGAACATGGAACATGGTGTCCGGTAGAGCCCTCACAGAGAGGTCAGAGTTCACCAGTGCCAGGTGGCCAAGCCTTTACTTTATCTACAAGAAATAAAGAGAAATTAAACTGAACAAAAAAAAAACCCTCAATATTGTAATAATGTAAATGGTGTAGCATTATTTCACAAAACACATTTAAATGTTTAAACGTAAGTTATATGTGGTTGAAACTGTCATACAACATTAAATCAACATGATTTGATATAATTATTTGGCTTTGTGGAAATGAGAGTCTGCCCACTAGACCTTTATTTGAATAATACATTCTTTGATTAACCACATTAATGCACCTCATTGTTTTTCAAACTTTCTTTTTTCGTTTTTAAATGATAAAGATAGATACAGAAGTAAGGAGATCAAAAGGAGAGAAAAGCAATGCCACTTAAGCGGAGCTAGAAGTACTGGTGTACTTTTTGATCACTTTAAAACAGGCATTAAAGGAGAGTACAAAGCAAAAACAGGAAATAATAGGAAATAAATAACAATACTGAAACTCAGTTACTAATTACTTAGTTGTTATTATTGTGTTGTTTATATGATGGATATTATTGCTACAGGTAATGAATATAACAATTTAACTGCAAATCCTGATTGTTAAAATGTTTCTCTCTGATTTATATGTTTCTCTTGACACAAGGTTGATTGTACAGATTGTACAGACTTCTACAGCAAGGTGGTGACATTTTTGTTTGCTTGTTTTATGCTCAATTTAAGCTTTTATTGTACACTTGATAAGTGTGGCCTACTTTGGAAAAAAATAGGGGACAAAATAATAGCAGAATCAAAATTGTGGAAGAATAATTCCAAATATCTAATATGATGAGGCTAAACTTACAACAATTCTTAAGTTGAGTCTTAAAATGTTTGATTTTTTAGCTCATATGAGTCTTAAAATGTTATGGTTAGGGTTAGGGTTTGGTTCATAGACGGAATTTTGGCTCGTGCAGTTAACAATCCAAGTGCTTTCGGATTCTATATATACACAAAATGTGGATGAAGACCGACAAGTGAATTCGCTGATGTCAGGGAGGCTTATGTACAGTATATGGTGTCCTGGGCTGATGATCATGGATGAGCATGGATTTCCTCTTGTGTATCAACTCACAGACTCAAAGAAAACGTGTGTTTCACTTCCTCAGTATAGTCTTTTTTTATGTAATGTACATCTGTTCACAGTAAGAATGACTTATTTAAATCCTCAGAATGCATAGTTGGCAATGACAACATTGCATTTTAAAACTTTGCAGCTTGTTTGTGTGGCTGATGTCTGTTATACACCAGCAAGGTCTTGGCTAAGAGACTCTGACCTGAGGTGGATAAAACAGCTGGAGTTTGACCCCCACGACCTCTCCAACAGCAAGCTTGTTGAGTTGCTGGAGGTGAGTGAATCTGCAGAAAGAAGCACATATTTAGTTTTCACTGGTGTCTCAAACAGTCCGTAAGTGCAAAGTCACACCCTTCCCACACCCAAAGTATAAATGTAGACAGCATCCCACAATGTATACACAGTAGGTAGTGTCTAAACAATGTATACTAGCAAGTACAGAATACCCACAATGCACTGTGCCATTTAAAGATGACTATGACTGTACAGGGTGTAGTTTGAGACTCATTCACAGTTGTAAGATGATTAGTGTTTATATGATCTAAGTATATTAGATTTGAGATTTATATGTTAATATGAGATTTATATCATACAGAATTTATATACCTATTTATTCTATACAGACTACACAGAATGTCTGTACAAAAGTAGTGTACGAAATCATTTACATTTAATGCCTTCAATTAGTGAGGTGCAGACTGATTGTATAATGTATAGAAAAGGAAGTAGGACATTTTTAACACAACAAAAATGTTTTAGAGACTATGTATTCTTTTAGGGGGAAAAAACAGTTCTATATGTACCTTAGTATTCTTGTTAGTCAGTGTCTCTTTTGGAAAATAATTACTAACGTGGCCAGTTTGCATGGTAAAGTTGAGAATGTATTTGAGGATTTCAGGATTCAAGATTCAATGTTTTATTGTTACTGTGTTAGACACAGTGAAATTCTCTGTGTGTACTCTATGGCCGTTAGTTCTGTTCCCATGATGGCTACAAGAAAAAAAAGAAACATTTTGCATATTAAAAAGCACATTTGAATGTTTGCTATATAATGTTCTATTTTTAGTCACCTTTATTTTCACAGGAAAATCAAAAGATGATCAAAGGATGAATATGACACGATAGATCAGAATTTCAGCTTTCATTTCCTGATATTTACATCTACATGTGTTAAACAAATTAGAACATCTGGCACTACCTCCACCATGCTTGACTGATGAGCTCATATGTTTTGGATCATGAGCAGATGCTTTCTTTCTCTACACTTTGACCTTTCCATCACTTAGATAGAGATTAATCTTAATTCCAGAAATTTTTGTGGCTCATCTCTGTATCTCTTTTTGCGAATTCCAATCTGGCCTTCTGATTCTTACTGCTAATGAGTGGTTTGCATCGTGTGGTGTGGCCTCTATATATGCTCTCAAAGCCTTATATGAACAGTGGATCGCAATACCTTCACCCCTGCCCTGTGGAGGTTGTTGGTGATTGGTGTTGTTTTTGGGTTTTTCTTCATAGCTCTCACAATGTTTCTGTCATCAGCTGCTGTTATTTTCCTTAGCCAATCTGTTTGATGTCTGGTTGTTAGTACGCCAGTGGTTTCATTCTTTTTTCAAGACATTCTAAATTGTTGTACTGGCTGTGCCCAATGCTTGTACAATGGCTGTGATCGATTATTCCTCTTTTCTCAGCTTCATAATGGCTTGCTTTTCTCCCAAAGGCAGCTCTCTGGTCTTCATGTTGGTTTATCCTTTTTAAAAACAAATGCAGTCTTCACAGTCGCTCAAACCAAGAGTAGGCATTCAGAGCTTTCAATTGTTTAAACAATCAATCTAACAGGACACACCTGGGCAGCAAGAAACACTTGTCAGTCATGTGTTCCAATATTTTTGATCACTTTGAAAAATGGCTGGGTTCAAACAAAAGGTGTCATGTTCTAAGATGTTTAACACATCTAGCTGTAAATAGTAGGAAATAAAAGTTGAAATTCTGATCCACTGTCTCATCTTCATCTTTTGATCTCAAAAACAAACGTCTTCAATGTGTGGCAAAAACAAAAGAATCAGCCTTGCTGTTCCAATACTTTCGGAGGGGACTGTACATATTCTATACTATTTGGCTAAAAGAATATTGTTGCTTGATGTAGGAAAAAGCCTCTGAATTAAAGTAATCATTTATGACATACTATACACCATACTATTTTTCTTTTGTTTAATTAAGCTTGGATTTCCTAATTAAATATATCACTTATATATCCTATCACTTGAAAGTAGTTTCCAACAGGCACTTATTGGAGTCATTCTTTTTGTTAAATACTGCAGTACTCTTATGCTGTAAAGAAAACCAAAAGAAAACAAAAAGAATTCCCTTATTTTTCTTTTTTATTTGAAAGATATTTCTGATAATGACGTTTCCATAACATTTCTTACATTTTCAGTATTCATCATGTTGCTTTTTTAAGCTGAAAGAAAAGAGAGTGGCTGAAAGGAATGGCGGCATGCTGAGCCAAAAAAAAAAAAAAAGCAACTAGTGCAGCAGCTGCTGCTTAGCCAAACCTAGACAACTGTTTTATTTAGTTCTGGTCAGCAATGCCATGTTCTTATATGCATTTGATAGCTGTTATGTTTACAACAGTAACAGATTACACAACCCTACTTGTGAATGCAAGATAAAGATGGCAGATTTACAGTATATGGGGCTCCAGCATAAGAAATGTAAACTTGAGTTAAATACCAGCAACAAGAAAGTATCACCGTGAATAAATAAAAGCAAAACAAAATAAACAAATGTAATTCGCTCAGAATCATTTGGTAACAATGGGTTAAAAAGCATATTATTCTAATAGAGTAAATACCCATCTTTACCAAGGGTACCAATAATTCTGGAGCTGACTGTATATGATAACATTATAATATTTCCTTTAATATTTCCTAATGTGGTCACTGTTTCATCCAGACACTTGCTAACTATATTAAAATGTCTTGATATTCTCAGGAGGCACATGAGAAGAGGAAGAGAGCTGAATATATGCAAACACTTCAGGCTGTTGAAACTGTGCAGCTCCAAAATGCTGGACATCAGGAACTTTTCCACTGCATGAGGAGGAGATCACGGACCAGATACTGGAGGTTGTGCCTGACTTGGTTCTGTAATCTCTAGAGGTGATTTCAGGAGGTAGTTTAAAAAAAAAAACACTTCAAATTGCTTACTGAAGCTAGTACAGCAGAATTTCCTGCCATGGAGGATCCTTTTTTGACTTCACTGGAAATATTTTGCATAATTATAACCGCAGGAGTGCAGCACACATACCAGCCCACCCTTCGTAGAGAAGGACCATAATTTCAGCTGAGCACAGGGCATCTAAAATGTACAGAAGGTGACTAATCTGATAATATCATGGAAACACTTGCAACGAGAAGAAAGTATTTGCAAATTATTAGACCAAAGCAATGCCAACAAGCAACTGAAAGTCTAAAAGCATTTCCTTTAACCACTGGTGTGGTTTTTACAGTTACCCTGCCTTCACCCACATTCTTTTCATAGATGCTACATTCAACATGCAAGGATTTTCTGAGCATCTATAAAAGATACACGCTTTCAGACACTGTCCATGAGAACCAGAATGCAGAGACTGTAATGTGAGCATGTTCTATGTTTCCTGTTAATTCAATCACGAACACAATTGAGGCCAGTTGCATTTAAATTCAGTCATGGCAAAATGCATCAGCTGCAGACATTTTCAATCTAATCTTTATTTAATGACATGCAACTGCTGGAGACACTCATTTTCGTGTGTTTACTTGTAGGAACAATAGAATGGAAAACCTGTTTACTCAGAACCGCCTTGTGTGAGTATGTGTGTGTGTGTGTGTGTGAGTATGTATGTATGCATATATATATATATATATATATATATATATATATATATATATATGTGTGTGTGTGTGTGTGTGTGTGTGT